>SSNS01000112.1:303631-563340 GCA_006937985.1 Aphyosemion australe
CTATACCACAGGGTAGATATTTCCTTGTTGAGATGACCACAAACCACCGTCTCTAAAATAAGCCGAGCCTCACCGTAGCTATGGGGAACGTGACTGATGAGAATATGCATCGCCACCCTTGTCCAGGAGCATGTTCCAGTCTAACATACCATCGTGGTGGAGAGAGAGAATAAGTGCAGATTCAGGTTTAAAACGTCCAGAGAGGTCCTGACCTGACTTTAGGTTTCCGCCAAACGTCCGCTAAAACCTCCCTGCATGTTTGAAACGTGTTTGTTTGTTTTTGAGGGTCGTTTTTAGACGCTCCGAGACCGTTTTAGCTGCACAGAAAACGTCGGCGTCAGGTTGTTGTGTTGATAAACTGTATTTTAGTTTTCAAGTAAACCTCAGTGGGCACCTTTCTAAAGCGACGGGGTCTATTCATAGACATGAAAAATGGCAATTATGACAGGGGAGGCAGGAACTTAAACATGCCACTGCCACTAAAAACACTTAACACTTTGCAGATTTCCAGCAGTGTCCGAAGGAATTAGACATCAAAAACCTATGCGTGCGTTCATGTGTGCCTGTTCGGTGTGTGCATGCTTTGAAGATGTAATAGAGATGTTTGGGTGACCCGGCGACGGTGCCACTGGGTGGCAATGTGGCCGTCCCTCCCATACTGTTAAACCCGAACAGGAAGAGCAGACCCCCTATTAGCGGGGCCAAATCAGAGGGATCTCCAAGGCCGGCAGGAAGAAAGAGAAGGAAGAGGAAAAGGAGAAGGAAACAGGAAAACTGTCACCACCGTGTGCGACGTCCGTCCGGTTATAATTCACGATAACAGTCTTTCATGTCAGACTAAATAAACCAGACCAGACAGGTGTCCCTTCCTTTAGAGCCGAGTGGGGGTGTGGGGCAGTGAGAGTGACTTTAGGGCTCTCTGAAAGCTCGTCGGACAATCTGAGCGAAGCAGGTCTCTGCGGCAGAGCGCTCTCTCTCTCCACCTCTCTAATTACACGAACCGAGCCAGCTCTGCCCTTACCCACAATCTGTGGAGGCATGAAATAAATACATGCTGTCCAACAATAAACAAGTGCCTTTTCAAATGACAGCACCTTCTCATGCTCAACCCCACTTTCATAATGCTCTAGATTCTAACTGGATTTAGAAGCAGAGGCTGACCGTTTAGGAACTTTTATCCAAAAAAATAAAAATACATTGGCTTTAAAGCTGCTGTCCAGAGTTTTCCCCGTTCAGGATTTATGTATGATTTTTCAGAAATCCGTAAAAGTGATTGTCTTATCATGTAGTGTGATTTAATGTAATGTAATTTTTTTTTTTGCTAAAGCTGACTGCACATTGGAAGAATCAGCGGCGCGGAACGGCAGCAGAAAATCGCTGCTTCAAACAGAATCCATTTTAGTCTATGGGGGTGACACAAACCAGCCACGATGCGGCAATTTTCAGGTGCGTCCCAGAAGCGGCACACCGTGCCACTAAAGATAGGATCGAGTTCTATTTTTGCTGCGTGCCACTTCTGGGAAGCGTCAATTTCCACAGTTATAGAGCTAGACAGGAAATCACACTCTGTTTCAGTGTCAAATGTCTGGTAATTTTCAAAATAAGTCTATTGCAGCGATGCGATTTCATATCTATGTAGATTACGTCTATACGTGTGACCTCACGACTTATTTACTTACCACATCATTCGATAAGTGCAGCGGTGTGTTTTTCATGGCTTTAATCCTGGCAGTGGAGAGGAACAACATTACATATGACATCAAACAGGGATGTCACATGTGAGTTCCTTCTTTTTGGTTTAATGGCGGATGGCTTAAACAAACCGTGGCTTTTAAGTCTTGAGGGATCTTGTGATCTTGCGAGTCAAGCGAGGAGCGCGGCTGAGATTCACCCGGTGTGCACTGGCAAGCAGCAAAAATCGCGAGTAAACCGTTCCGCTGCCGTTCTGCGACGCTGATGCTTCCAGTGTGCTGTCGGGGTAAGCCTGCCCCGTAGAGCTCCGCGCAATATGAACTGACCGCCGGTCAGAACTAACCAATAGCGTTAGCCTATTGCTTACGTGCTTCAGCGTTAAGGACGTACATCGGCTGATGCTGAGTTGATAAACTTTTCACAGACAGGTATTAAAATAGCCGCAGAAAGAAAATAGACAAGGAAACACTCGGGTTAGAAAAAGTCACACAGATGTACGTCACACTGTAAAATTAGCATTCATTCACTCACCTTTGCTCACGACCGTGGAAGGCTGTTGTTGATTTTGCAGCCAGGAGAGAGCAGAGCATGTCTCATCTAGTAGAAGCTAACCGTTAGCATTAGCTACCCCACAACATGTTCAGCTTTGTGTTATTTGCTGAGAAAACATCAAATTTGCAATATTTTTACCCACGAAAGAAGAGCGAACGGAGGCAGTGGAAGAGTCGTGTTGCTGTTAGCCAATCAGAGGCAAGACGTTTGCATATCATGAATATTAGAGTAAGATTACAAATCCTGCTGTTTTCCACTTCCCAGTGTTCTAACTTCTACTTCCTGAAACAGGAGCGCCAGAGCTTTTTTCCACAGAAGACGACTCACAAGGCATTCATTCTTTCTAGACACCACAGCACATTTACTGAAAAAACAGTAAACACATTTTTCCATCTGTGAACATAGAGCTGATTGGTATAAAGCTCCATCTTTGTCTCATCTGTCCATAGGACCTTCTCCCAGAAGCTTTGTGGCTGGTCAACATGTAGTTTGGCATATTCCAGTCTGGCTCTTTTATGATTTGTTTTCAACAATGGTGTCCTCCTTGGTCGTCTCTCATGTAGTCCACTTTGGCTCAAACGACGACGGATGGTGCGATCTGACACTGATGTTCCTTAAGATTAAAGTTCACCTTGGATCTCTTTACAAGTTTTTCTTTTGTTATCATTCAGATAATCCGTCTCTTTGATTTGTCGTCAGTTTTCCTCCTGCGGCCACGTCCAGGGAGGTTGGAAATATGTGCAACAGGAACATCTAGCTGCTTGGAGATGGTCTTATAGCTTTTACCTTTAACATGCTTGACTAGAATTTTCTTTCTAATCTCCTGAGACAACTCTTTCCTTCACTTCCTCTGGTCCATGTTGAGTGTGGTACACACCCTGTCACCAGACAACACAGTGACTACCTGGAGCCCTTTATATAGGCCCACTGACTGATTACAATATTGTAGACACCTGTGATGGTCATTAGTGGACATACCTTGAATTAACACGTCCCTTTGGTCACATTATTTCAGTCTGTTCTAGGGGGACCATCATTTTTGTCCAGGGCTGTTCCATGAGTTTATTTTTTAAAATAATTCCATTGAAGCATGGTTGAAAAGCAACGTCTGACTTTCATTGGTTAAATTTCATAGAATGTTTATGACAATTGTGGGTTTTTCTTTCATTGAGCGAAGGGGTCAGTAGAAAATCATAAAAGAGGGCTTTGAAGTTCTTCTAAAGTTCACTGGTGACTTAAAGAAAACAGTTTTCTAAACAATCTGCGATCCTTGATAGAAACGTGCAAGTATTGAATTTAATACACTTTTTGTATGCAAAAAGAAAAATATCAGCGTCTTTCACAAAAATGTTTGAAAAATGCACAGCTGCTTATCTTTGGCTTTGAGCTGTTTTAAAATAATCTCTTGGAGATATTTGTAAATTATTTTTAGGGATGTTGTTGAGAACCCTCCTTAGACCTTTGTAGGACTTTTAGATACAGATAAAGTTACACAGACCAGTTCAGGACAAATATATTTGTACTTATCTTAAAATGGAATAATCTGCTATATGAAATCCTCACATAAATATAACTTCAACACTTAGCAAACACTTATTTTCTTCTCAAAGCAATAATCGTCCCCATATGGAAACAGGATTCACCCTCAGAGGAACATCTACAGCTCAAAGAGCACATCAAAGAGTCTTAAGTGTTGTTCTGGCCTCTAAACCCCCCCAGTTACTAATCTGGTGGGGTCTGGTATCATCTGTGGGAGGCGAGCCTGATCCCAAAAGGACCACATCTCACAAGACCTCAAGTATCTGTTCCTGACATCCTGGTTCCAGAAGCTCCAGGAGATACCCAGAGCTGCTTATCAGAGCTGTGGACACCCTCCTTCATGTGCCAGCTTTCATTCCAAAGCAGATCTCAGCTTTTTGGCTGTTTTTAGATTACTTTTTTAAGTGAGCAGAGCAAATGGATTGAAAGTAAAGGATGAAAAAATGATCTAAATTGTGTGTGAAGTACTTCTTTGTTTCTGATACTTACAGATTGATCTAGTGCTCAAGGGCAGGAGGTAACCCTTGGCCCAGTACTCTTTAATAAGTTAAAGAAATACTAAAATGTTTAATAAGTACTTTAAAAGGCATTTTAATTCATTTTGAGAATACAAAGACTGTCCAAACTGTATTAGCATGCTTTTTTGTTACTTCATAATAAGCATTTTAATTTGGACAATAATGTTTATTAAAGGTGGAGAACATTTTGGCTGAAGGGGTAAAAAAAAACATCTGTTACAATAAAATACCAGAAACTGTTTATGCAAGAACTCTAAAATTATGCAGCCAGTTTTTAATAATGCGTGAAGGTAATTATGGAGGTTTAATAGGAAATGTTTGGTATTTTTACACTGAAGTTCCAAATTTTAGTGGATTGTCAAATTTAAACAAAAAATACAGAAAAGGACATTTTGTATTATTTTAAATTTTTCTCTGAATAACAGCCTAAACATACATATTATCATAATTTTACATAATTATTTACTAATTTACCAAATACATAAAACTCATTCTGTTCCTTAGAATGAAAAAGTGAGATATTGCTTTCTTGTAGTAAAATGAGGCGCCCTCTACTGGCCAGTAAACATAATGCAGGTTGAAGGACTTGCACCAACTTTTTTTTAATGTTCAGTAAATCATCTGCAGGAATGCTCCTCTCTAATTTGTTACTCTAAGTATCTAGCTGCATACCGAGCTGAGCAGAACTTATAAGGAGAAAAGAAAACGGCTCTGGTGGAAAAAATACTGACCTGGAGTGCAAGTCAGGCTTTGTGTCAGGAGGACATGATGCATGTTTTTATGTTAGTTTTAAAATTTGAAATTAAACATTCTGCACTAGAGTTATGTCAGACGTCAGCAATGATAAAAATGTCTGCAATCAAAATGAGGGGGAATTAAAAATCATGTTTCACACAGATTTTTTTTAAGTCTCATTTTATCTTATTTTTAGTCTAAAAGGAAAATAATTCATTAGAAAAATTGCATTACTTAAAATAAGATTCTTAAATATGATCCAAATTTTCTTGTTTTGAGTAAAAAAAAAAATCTGCCAATGCGGTAAGCAAATGTTGCTCGACTAGAAATCTTAAAAATAGCTAATAAACCTAAAATTAGATTTTTGCTAGTTTTTGGGTCATATTTAAAAATATTTACCTTATTTTAGGTAATGCTATTTTTTAGAGAAGAATGTATTTTCTTTTTAGACTAAAACTAAGAAAATAGTCTCTTTACTGTCTTAGAAATCAGTTTTTGCAGTGCACAGGTTGAATTGTGAACATTGTAGAGTTAATTGAACATGCTGCACATGCTTTATTTTGTGGTGTTCCTCCTTTTAATTTTGCAACTACAGTCTCACACGTGCAAAGACTGCACATGCATCAGCTGGCATCGAGCCTCGGTTCCTGTATTTAAGATGTCATCTGTGGTATTCGGGCCGCTTTTCCCACGCGTTCTTAGAGCCGCTTCCACCTTCTCTTGGTCTAAGTGGTTGCATATTTCCTAATGCATGCTTCACACTGGCCACACAAGTGTCTCCTAGTAGTGATGAGAGGGTTACCATGCTGCCCCCACACACCAGCACGGCCCGCTACGATAACCAGCATCAGAAGTCGGTTCCTCGTGATTAAAAGTGATAAATGGATGTGTGAAGCATGTGGTGAGATGGTTTAATTGATGGTGCAAACCTTTCAAATGCAACTCTGCCACCTTGTGGAGAACATCAGAAACAAATATGGGTCAAATATGTTTATTAAATATAAAACTCTTATTTGCAAAACAGAAATGATAATACAAAAAAAATACTAAGATTTATTAACAGAATTTGAGTTATAAATGCGTTTACAATTTGGAAAAACAAAACATTAAAGAGTAAAATAGCCTAAAGCAAACGTTAAAAATCCAAGCTGACGTTTGTACAACAGAATTAAAACATGTTTGACTGAAATCATCAGTTATGAGTCTAGAAAATTTCATTTACTTTAAAAAAACTAAAATACTGAACAGCACCATTAGTAAAGGAGCGAGAAGTGGGTTAATGCTGGGCTTTTACCACATGTCTTAGTTGCAGAAGAGAAAAGCAGAAGTGCAGCATGTGACCGCTCTCCCGAGAGTCAACGGCAGACAACTAAAGGATGCATAAAGTTCTAGAGCTCAATCACAAAGAAAAGAGGTTGGATCAGGTTAGGAAAGTAAATTATTTTAAAAATAAACACGTATAAATAAAATAAATACTCTCACTGCGCAGTGCATAGTTTACTAGTGAATGTAGTGTGGATGTTGGCTGAAGTCGTCACCTGGTGGATGATCTAAACGCGCCAGAGGGCTTTTCACTCGCTGTTTAGTGTCGAGAATCAGGAAAGAATGTTTTTAGATTAATCAGCTCACTGAAATACTGAAACGGAGGCTTCAAGGTCATGAACACTGCTTATTTTTTAGTTCCAGAGGTGGTGAATCTGTGTGACACGCTTATTCTCTCCTAAAGTCCACCAAGTAGGATGAAGCGCTCCACTCGTCACTCTCCACATGATCCAGATCAACGAAACGATAACCTTTAGCCTGAAAACCGCTTTAAAGAAAACACACAATACTCCTCACACCGACTTAATGAATACCGAGCACTGCAGTAGTTAATGGAACAAAGTCCTTCATAACATCATCTGACGGGCAACAATATAAAATTTATAATTCAGCACCTGATCCATGTGAATAACTGACTAATTCAATCTAATTGTACTTCCTTTAGCCACACGACTTCACTAAGGCTACATATTACAGTTCTGATCCCCTTGTCAAGATTTCTTTTGCTTTTAAAGCTTAAAATCTCAAAAGAGGAAGTACTGAAATGTCGAGCGAGTCAGTTGCAGTCTTTGGTCTGGTGCTGTGGACGTCACAGGTCTGCAAACAGATGCTCAACAAGTCCACCTGATTAAATTCACCTTAAAACCAGCGGTTCATTTCCTGCACTTCAAATAAAGAGAGGAATGCAGCTTTTAGAGGGCTGAAGGACATTATATCGATACTAAGGCCCTCCTTTACTGCTGTGTGGCAGTATCCATGACTTTCCATCTTCTAACAATAGGGGAAAAAACATTATTTCACTTCCTTTTTAGTTTCCTGGCTGGTGAGGTTTAGTGTCGGATTAGGTGATGTTACCCGTTACCTCTGGCTGTTTTTATTATTTACGTCTTTGGCTAAAACAAAACAACCTTCCTGCTCTCAGTCCTGTTTCTCATACGTGACGTATATTTACTCATATTCTCATTTCTGGCACTTTTAATTATTCCGTCCCATTCTGCTACAATACGTTTGATTTTTGCCCAAAGATCACGACTCGGCTAATTCCACCTCCAAGGGCACATTTGGCGCATCTCCGTTTCCTAAAACAGCCGACGTCAAGGCTGCCACGGTTTCCTGTCCTTGCCTTTCTGATCAGGAATGTGTTTGTAGCGACATTTGTCTCCAAAGTGGCAGCCAGTGGTTCTCCAAAAGTAACACTCGTCTCCGTTCACGGGGCCGCGTCGCCGAGGTCTGAGCAGAAGAACATTTGGTCCACTTTAAAGTTGATTCGTCTTTTAGTTGCACAAAGATTTACAAGATGCTCCTCAAACTCAAATAAATCTGATGAAATTTAGAAGAAAACAGCTGCAGCCTTGTTATTTTAGTGCTTCTTACCCAGGAGCTGCCCCTCCCTGCTGTGTGACAGGGAGAAAGGTCTTCAGTGGAATGGGAAGGACCCTCTGAGTGCGACGGTCGGGATAGCGCACAACCAAACGTGTGTTTTCCATGCAATGACCCTGAGAGAGCAAGAGCAGTATTACAAAAGTAAAAAGTAGCAGACAAGATCTAAAACGTGAACAGAAATCAGGGCGTACGTTTAGTTTCTCCATTGCACGGGCGGCCATGTTTGCATTCCTGAAGTTGACAAAGGCACAGAACCTCTCGTGCAGAACACGAATACTTTCTATCTCACCGTGCCTGAGGTTCAAAAGCAGCACACAGATGAGTATTTAAACCACGTGTGTGTGCAACAGCACGCCTAAATGATATTATAAAGTCATTTTAACAGATTAGGATCATACATTTTAAAAAGGTCCCACAAGTGTTTCTCCGTTATCTCAGTTGTCACATTTCCCACCCAGAGAGACGGACAAGGGCTTCTGCAAAAACAACGAGAAGACAATATGCCAGAATAAGGTATGTGATAAAAAGAAGCTAATTGTGGCACAAATCCAAAAAAAAAAAAAACTTCTGACCCTTATGTTTGCTCAGATAAACACACGGTCACCTACCCTGGTTGAACCATCGATGGATCCTGGCCCCCGGCTGCAAAAACCAAAGCATGTCATCACTAAAATACTCAGGAATGAAGCTGAGTGGCATCAGCATGTGGATTATTCTACAGAAATAGGAAATGTTGGCTGGTTTTAGAAAACATATGGATGAAGTTTAACCTCTAGCTGCATCAGAACAAGATCCAAGAGCAGCCTGTACAGATGAAAATCGCTCCAGTAAGGCAACACTCTGCATCTCTTCAAACCCGAGCTCCTGTGGAGAGACAACGGTCACAACAGGCATTCTACCACAAAAACCAAATGACACTTGGTTTGCAGGTGCTTTTACCATCAACTGAAGAACTTTGCAGTTAAAGAGATCGTTAGCAGCCTCCTCACAGTCTTTGTCCAGTTTCAACACCTGCTCCATAGCTTTCTCAGCCTCGCTGTACCGCTGCAACACAAATATAGGAACATTTAGTGAGGCGAACAACATCCAGGAGACCATAGTCCATGCCCACCTTCATGCCCATGAGAGCGCTGCCTTTGCGGAAGTGTCCTTTGGGCCATTCTGGAGCCAGCTGAATGGAGTATTCAGCATCTGCCAGGGCTTTAGGGTAATGCTCCAAACAGTAGTAGCAGTAGGAACGGTTCCCAAAGAACCTGCAGGTTCAAACAAACAGGATTAGAGGGGCAGTGGATGATCTGTTTCTGGGGCTTTCTTTGCAATATTGCTACAAATGCATTTCACATATCGATGGCGACGAATAAATAGAACGTCTTGTTTGAAAAATGAATAATTCTTATCTATGAAACATACAATCCTGGAAAAACCTCATCCAATTATTCTGAACGTCCCGTCCTTAATGATTGAATCATGACCCGTCCATCAAACTGACCGTCTCTCCCTCTCTGTGCATACCCATCTATATGCATGAATCCCACGTTCTTGGCTGGGAGCAGCTGAACAGAAAACAAAGCCAGAGCCAGGCTAGCTAGCGTAACAGACAGAATGTTCCATTCTGTTTGCGAGTTTGGGTGACAGACCTGTTGTCTGTAAACACTCTTGTCGCCTGGCAGAGCCATCCGTTTGTGGAGTCGTCTGAGAGAACAGAGCGAGTCGGGGTGGGTTACCGGTAGTTCGTGGGGCTTTTCGAAATTGTTGGTGGCGCCGAGCTGCTGTGATTTTGAAGTTTTGAAGAATAAGGGGCAGCAGTAGCTCAGTAGGTAGAGCGGGTTGCCTAGTGATCGGAGGATTGTGGGATCCCAGCTCCCGCCGGGGATACTCTGCTGTTGTGTCCTTGGACAAGACAATTCATAGCCTAGTGAACTAGACCAAATTCTTGCCTTGCAAAGTTTGGTCTAGGCACGCTTCATTGGAACCAATGGGCCAATCACAGAGCGGGAGTAGCCAATGATGTCAGAGCTGCAACCGCGAACACAAAAAACATGGCGGCAGCGCAGGAACCACGTTTGTTTGAAACGGCTTTGTCATCAACATTGGATTATTTAGACTCCAACGTGCGTACGTCTGTCGGATATACTTAGCGGCTTCTTATTTTTATCAAACAAAGTAGTGCAATGTCCCAGTACACCTGATATTCACGTGTTTTTCATACAAAAACGACAGAAATCATTGATGTTAGACGCCATTGCTGCCTCCCTCTTTTTCATCACTGTGATTACGTCATGTTGTTCATTACTCTGATTGGTCCTAGCGCTATCCAATTGCGTGCAGACAGTTTGAAAGACAACCGTAGATCCCGTGGTGGTCAGAGGGGCTGATGGCGCAAACGGCATTGTGTCACTGTGGCATTGTGTGAGTGCGTGAATAATAGAAAGATCTTTGAGTGCCTTGAAAAGCCCTATATAAATCTAATGCATCATTATCATTATTAAACCAAGAAAGCTAAGAACTGCTTCGTTTTTTGAACATAAAAACGCCAAACAATATTAGCTCGCATGCTAAATTGTTATACGGTTATGTGGGTACATTATGTTAGGAATTGTTGCAGAAAAGATGCCAACAATAGTTGAAAAGTTAAGATAGCATTACGTTTTTACGATTGACCGTATTCACTGCATCCGGTGTGCCATTTTTGCAACCATCAGATTCTGTAACTCTAGAGTGGAGCCTGAAGAAAGGGGGTCGGACCTTAGATTTTTTTTTTTTCCATGTAGCTTGATTGAGCGGCTTTTTCCAAGAACTTTGACCGTTCCTCTAAGTTAGAAATGTTGAGCCGTTTAAAAACTGCTAGTCCTGATCAAAAACAGAGATGTACCTGTAATCGTTTGGGTCACATTTGATGGCATCTGTAAACAAAACAACTGCTTGTGCGTACTGTCCTTCCTGCACCAGCTTGATCCCTTTTTCTGCAGGACACAAAGAATCATAAATGACTTTCTGTCGAGAAACCAGCCCAAAGGCTCAACTGGCTGCTGCGCTGCAGGTTTGTAGAGAGGAATGTGGGATCAATACATTTCTTTAAGCCTTTATGTTTAAATGAAAAATCAATTTAAAGGCTGGTTATTTAGCACAGTTGGCAGAAAGCCTTGCTTACCTGTAAGTGATGCACTTTTCTTGGTCATTGTGTCAGTTCCATTTGTCTGTTAATAAAACAGTATTTTCATCATTTTACACACATGTATAGACACACAGTGGTAATAAAGGTCATTGTGGTCCAGTCTGCTGGTCCGTTTGTTGCATCTACACATTTTACATTACAAAATCAATTTACTTCTCTCTTGGCCTCGTTCTCCTTGTTTTCTTTGGACTTGCGACTTGATCCTTTGGGTTTGATATGACTAGCAGCATTAGCAAAGAAGGCACTGCTCACATCCCACTCTGGCTCCTGTGAACCACAAAACACCTGCTGTCAGATCACACGCCGTAAGAACATCACAATCGAGGAAAAACGCTTCACAAGCCAATCCAAAACTACGATAAGAACTGAGTAGTTACATTACACGAGTACCTCTTCGGCGGGTCTGGCTTTAATCTTCAGATGTCCTTTGATTCCTGCAGGAGCCATGACTGGTAAGTCAACGTACTTGAGTGAAGCTGTTGATTTTGACTCATTTTTCTCTTGTTTTTGGGCTCTTAGTTTCTCCTCCTCAGCGACGACGTCTGCTTCTGACTCACTCTCGTCCAGTTCAGACTCTGCACCACCATCCTCCTCTTCCTCTTCCTCCTAATGCAACAAGATTGCATACAGGTGAAACCGGACCGGCCCACTTTGAGTAGACAGCCTACCAGGACATGGTCAGTATGCCAGACGGCCAGTCCACCCCTGAAGGCAGATGTGTCGAGCCTTTGTTATAATTGTGACGATAATGGCTTACAGCTTATGAAAACCGCAAATTCAAAATCAGACAATTAGAATATTATGAAAAGTTTCAACATCCTAGGCTCAGTGTCACACTCTAATCAGCCATCCATCCATTTTCCTCCACCTATCTGGAGTCGGGTCGCAGGGGCAGCAGACTAAGCAGAGAGGCCCAGACGTCCCTCTCCCTAGCCACTTGGGCTAGCTCCTCAGGGGGAATCCCAAGGTGTTCCCTGGCCAGCCAAGAAACATAGTCCCTCCAGTGTGTCCTAGGTCTCCCTTTAAGTCTCCTCCCAGTTGGAGGTGCCTGGAAAACCTCACCAGGGAGGGTAAACCCCAACGTACAGGTACCAAGATGGGAGGCAACTAGTATGCCCATCCCTACTCGGCGCCTCTCAATGGAGGCAACTCCAGCGTGGTAGAGTGTCCAACCCCTCTCATGGAAACTGGTTCCGAGCCAGAGCCATGCCTCTCAACCTCACACACCAACTCAGGTTCTTTCCCCACCAGAGAGGTGACATTCACGTACCGAGGGCCAGCTTCTGTAGCCAAGGATCAGACCTCCAAGGTCCCCACCTTCGACTACCACCCTTCTCACATTGCACCCAACCCCATTGGCTCTGCCCACAAGTGGTGAGCCCATGGGAAGTGGAACCCAGGTTTCCTCTTCGGGCTGTGTCCGCCTGGGCTCCATGGGTAAAAGCCCGGCCACCAGGTGCTCGCCAACATGCCCCTCCTCCAGGCCTGCCTCCAGAGGGGGGCCCCGGTCCGGGCGAGGGAACACCGTTTCCATTTGTAACAATCATCATAAGGGGTCTTCAGGCTGCACTTTGTCTGATCCCTCTAATCAGCTAATTAATCCAAAACCCCTACAAAGGGTTCCTGAGCCTTTAGTCTCTGTCTAAGCTGAATTACTGAAATAAATGGACTTATGCACCATATTCTAATTTTTCCAGTTTCACCTGTATACATGCACCCACTCAGCAATGGAGAAGTGCATACGTAGACTATTAGGATTACCTGTTCAACGCTGTCATTCTGCTTAACCTGTTCTTGCTTCTTGCGTTTTCGGCGGCGCTGAAACAGATGCAGTTAAATCAAAATGTATTCATCTCATGCAACAAAATGATAAAACTATTTTTTTGTTCTTTAATTTTTTAAGGGAATTATTTTAATTCCTACCTTTCTCTTAGCTTTGCGTCGCTCTGCTTTCTGTCTAACCTTCTCTTCCTCACTCTCATCCTCCTCACCATTTAATGCATCCTAAGCAAACAAATCCAAAAAATGAGGGTCAATAGGGCACATGATCATTATTGATACCTCTGTGTTGCCCTGTCAGGGTGACACCATTTGTTTACCTGTGACAAAGTGGCATCGTGATTTGGGTCAGAGTTAGTCGCACCACAGTCCATCTGGTCCTCTCGCTGCTGGTCAGCAGGGCCTTTTATGAAGTAAAACAGGCGTTTAAAGGGGTCCAGCAAAAGGACAGCATAGCTAACCAAGGATGAGTCACTGCTGTTCTGTTTATACTTTGTGACAGTCTGAACAAACAGAAGCGGCTCACTAAAAAAAAGAAAACTGCAGGATTTAGAGTCCTAAGCTTGGTTTATGCTTGATGCATGTACATTCCGCGCGGAAATGAGACGTGCAGAATCAGGCCAAGCCGACTTTTGCAGCGTTTATACTTCCTGCTGCTTGCTCCCACTGTGAGCTGATATTTTCCCAGACTGTAGAGGGCGGCATAGGGCTCTACAGCATGCATATAACACACAACAGCCAGTCCGCCATGTTTTTCCGTTAGAAAATTTGCTAGGTGCGTGGTGCCGAAATGTTGGGCCGCATGGAGGCCACGCGGAGGGGCGTGGTTGCTAAAATTATGTAATTTGGCCGCGCGGAGCTGTGCGGACCTCGCAGACGCATCAAGCATAAACCAACCTTTACTCATTATTGCAAACATCTTGCCTCTGATTGGCCTACGGCAACATGACTCTTCTGCTGCCTCCGTTCCCTCTTCTTTCTTGGGTAAAAATGCAACGATGACATTTTAACTCTACAATAACACAAGCCTGAATGTGTTCCGCCACGTTTTGGAGTTGCTAATGCTAACAATTAGCTTCTACTAGCTAAGACGCTATTCTCTCCTAGCTGCAAAAACTAACGACAGTTTTCCTTGTTGCGAGCCAAGATGGGCGAGTCCATGAATGCTAGTTTTCAGTGTGACGTAAACCTGTGTGGCTTTTTCTGACCTGAGTGTTTCGCCCTCTATTTCCTTTCGGCGGCTAGTGCAGGAAACATGGGTACAAGACTATTTTCACGTTCAGCTTGCATGTGAATATCAGAGTGACTGATCGTATAATACCTTTCTCAGTGAACCTCCGCTTTAATTCTGAAAAACAGAGCTTTTCTTTTTCAGGAGCCAGTGTGGGGTGTGTGTTGTTTTTTTCAAGTGAATGCAAAATGCTCATGTAGAACAAAAATAAAAAGTGCAAATACATTTTTACCCTGCAGCCCACACAAGGAAAATAACTTTTCAACTTCCTGAAACAATCTGTCAGTTCAAATTTGCAGACATGAACACAAAGTGTTGCTTATAAAATTGTTGTGCACAATTACAAAGACAAACAGCATGCACCCTGTGGCGTTGTTCCTTCATATTCACGTCTAACTACTTTAACCCTTAATTACAAAGAAACAATTTAAAACACTGGGTGGAGACGAGAACATCATCATTTTGTTTTCATTTAGAAAATACTCCACACGGGACAATCGCCTGCTCAGTGAGATTGATTCAAGTTGTTTAATTTTGGTCTCAAGTGTTGTTTACCCATCACGGAGCATGCACAGCTGCCTCGAGCGCCGCTGCTTCTCAGAAACACGGTTAAAGACGACACGGAAAGCAGCCACAGCCTTTGAATGCGGTGCATGTGTGCTTTTGTTGTTGGGACAAAGATCAAATCAAAACACAGCATTTAATCTGAGCCCACTGGAGAAAGAGAAAAGACGAAACAAAAAAAGAAGCAGGAACACATGGGGAAAAAAATGTGGCGTTATGTTTGTGCAGCAAAGACTTCCAAAGAATGACAGATCCATATTTGGTTTGTGACTCATGTTGTGGCCCGTGAAGATGTGATGGTGTAGTTTTGCCAGTCAAATGCATTCATAATGCATGCTAAATTTCCTCAGGAAAAGTATGGGAATACGCCTCAGGGCTTCCTTGTTCTCTCCGTTTGTTCTCCAGGTTCCACTGGCGCTAGCAAACGTTTCTGACAGTAAAAAAAAAATCACCATAAAATGTGCAAGTAAAACTATTCATGCACATTCCAGAACATTTTTCCCTTCTATGATCTCGTAGGTGGAGCCCAGCATCAAAGTGAACCTAAAATAAACATATTTTAAAAATCCCAAGGAGATATCAACTGTTTTCTTTTTTCTGAAATTTATCAGAATCAGACTTTTAACACAAAATGATAAAAGACTAGTGGATAAAGTCTGTTTATGTTGAAGGAAGCTTCCCAAATGAGGCGTGCAGCTGAAAGGTGAGCCGTCTCCACAGGAATGCAAAATAACTGCGAGTCCTCATCATGTTGGACGGGAAATCGAGCAAATGTTCAATTAATAAATACAAATATTAACCAGGTCATTCAGTCAAACCAGTTAAATCACTTCTCCTTTTTAAGTGATTTTATTGAGTCACAAGAGGCAAGTCTGCTTGCAACACAATATGAATCACACATCTTCCTATAATAAAATAAACGTCTGGAAATGATTTTGGGTGGAGTTCACATGGCATGGCAAATATGGGAATAAAGACATCTCGTTTTAAGTTGATCTGAGAAAAATGTGACAATAGGGGAGGAAATAAATCTGGATTAAAGCAGATTAGATCCGTTTTGTGTGGGAGTGTGGAGGGAGGAGCTTCAGGATGCTCAGCTGCCTCTTTAATGTAATTCTAGCTGTAAGTTTATTAACAAACACGCCGAATAATCATGTAGCCAAAATATGTTAAACAAAAACAACAGAAAGAAGAAGAAAGTTTAGTATCGCGAGATATTTGGAGACACGCGACACAAAAATACATGTTGGGGCGAGATTTAGCCACCTTCCTCCAGCATAGCGTTACATGTTTCTATTATAGTCAACCTGTGGCTCACTTTAGCTAAACTTAAGATCAGGTTTTAATCACTTTACGAGTTAGATAATAATGTAAGAAACTCTGAGGAGCTGTTGAAGCGTTTGTTCTGCCCCTGCGCAAACTAGTGAGAAAGAAAAAGGGTGGAACTGAAAAGTAGGGAACTTCAATTGTTTGACCATGAACTCCATTCTTACGTCAACTTAGAAAGTCCACTCACCATCATAAAACAAACCACACGTCTGCTATTTCGTTCAAACTTTAACTGTCACGCGGCATCACGCTCGGGCTCAAAGTTGTGTTTGTTCGGTGAAGTTTTGAAAAAGAGGGACGTTTCTTACCGCTTCCGAGTCCCAACAGCCTACATATATCCCTGGTGAACTTCATGAGAGCAACCATTCATGCATTATTCACCTAAATGATAACACCGAAACGTGTTTCAACTAAAGTTTGGGCCACTGCGGGCACGTTTGAAACATTGGGAAAGTCGCTATCTGCGGGAATCTTTCTGTGGTGGTTTAATCCACTTCCTGAGCGTCCAACGCCACCGCGGATGGGTCCACTCCGCCCTGAGCGGCGTCTTAAAGGCGCAGGACACAACCACCGGCTGCTCACGCTGATATAGAAACATAAATAAAAACTTTAAATCTACTTTCTTTGTGTTTTTCCCACGGTAAGATAACAACATACACTTGAAAACAATGAAAAATTATCAAATATAGCAAAGGAACATCAAGATAATCAGAGGCGCCTGTGTGTTTGGGAACTGGACCTAAAAGGGAGACTTAAATTGTCAAATTAAAACTACATTTCTAATATTTATCTGTATAATTTAATACTGTAACTCTTGTTCACTAATTTTTGGGCCAAAATATGGAAAAACACAATTTCACATGAGTTCAGGAATGCAGAGTAATACCACACCTAATTTAATTAAAAAATAAATAAATAATAATAATAAAAACTACAAACAATTGGCCTGTACCTTTTTTTTTTTTTTTGCTGTAGGCTGTTAAGAAATCTAATAGTCTAATAATAAACAAAACTGAAAAGAAGTGAAGAAAAGGAAATGCCTTACATTTTTTAAATGCCTTCTGAGTTTCTTTGTGACTTGTATACTTAAAGTTCCAACTTTAACTAAATAAATGTGATTTGGTTTTGATCTTTGGTCATTTTTTAATTTAGCCAAAACACATCTGATTATTCACCAATGAAAGAAAACTAAATTACTGTACATTTAATATGAAATGCTGTTATTTAGTTCATGTTAAATATTTTTCCCAAACAAATGCAAAACAAGTATCTTTTTTTTGTCCTTTATTGAGTTTTTTATATGAGCAAAAACATGATTATATTTCAGATCTTACTTAATCAACAATAGAGCTAAATCCTTAGGGGATAATTAGCTTTGAAGCACTAAATATGTAGAGTAGTTATAGTTTAAGGATAATAATTTACGGTAATCATCAGCTAACTGGCTCACTTCTACAGCTGTCAATCAGATCTTGAGTTAAGGATTGTAGAAATAAATTATGGGGCATCGTTTTGTTGAAATTTTGTATTTCCTTAAACATTTTTTTGCATGAAATCAACAGAAAAACTTTCCATTTGGAAAACCAAAGAACATCACCATCACTAACGCATTTATTATATAAAAAGACTTAAATCAATCACCTCTGCCACAATAATCAGGTATAAAAGCAGGTTCAGAGTGAATGAATGAATTAATCATAAATATTTCTGTAGCCTAAAGGGACATTCATTTTATTACAAACATCAAAACAACATTAAACATGCTTTTATTTTGTTAAATCCTCAAATTGTTCAATAATGTGCATCATTTCCATGTTAAGTGCATGTTTTCACGTAATTTAAATCATACATTTGTTAGCATCACATTTGTGCTGGTGATCTTCTCCTGGCTCAGTTTGATGACTTTATCTCTACTTGTGGACTCTATCAGTTGGTATTTCCTGCATTATCATATCTTGTTTCCACGCTGCACTGAAAACATGATAGAAATTTATCTGGATTGAGAGCTAAAAGGTGTTTCTCAAGTTAAATTCCCACAAGCCGTCTCATTTCAGGTCCGATATGACAGTAAGCGCTGCGTTCCAGCCGCAGGAACCCATCACTCCGCCACCTGAAAGCCATCAGACTCATGATAATCAGTCATCGCACAGTTTCTCAATAATCCCTGGTGATGTTTCAAAGCTCCAAAGGTGAGTGACTGTATAATAATTACTACAATATTCATAAGTAACTGCAACATTTGTTTTTGAACATCTAGCTGAACATTAAAGTACAAACCTGGATGGCAGCCACTCCCACACAGATAGAGCCCTTTAATTGGTGAGCGATAGTCTGAGAGGGAGGGCAAAGGTCGCGCTAGGAAGAGCTGGTCCAGGGACATCGATCCGTGGAAAATATTCTGTCAAAACAAGACCAGAAATATTTACTTTTCTTTCTGTTTCCGACATAAAATCATATTGTGTCGTTTGTTTCATAACGGATGCATTAACACACAAAAACACACATGCAGAGGGAGTTTAGTTAAGTAGGAGCTAATGAACTTTGATTCTGATTTGCACGTTTGACTAAAGCTGTAACCATTAACCGCTTGTTCAACAAGCCCAGAACAAAGCAGACACTAAATAACTAAACACTGAGAAAGAACGCATATGACTGCTGAGCTGCGTGTCAACATTTAAACAGCTCCAACAGCGTGTGCAGCATCCAGGTTGTACCCCTCCAGTGAGTCCAAAGATCCTCTCCAGGTCTGGGGGGCAGAGGACGTCTCTCCCCACGACAGACTTTTTAAACCCCGGCGCGTATTGTTCCACCCAGTCAAACACTGCAAAGAAAAACACATTAAAAGTTGTCAAAGTTTTATTTTTCAGCTAATTTTGCTAGAAATTCATTTAACTGTGTTGCCTTCGTATAGCAAACCATAAGAAGACAATGGTTTCTAACCAGTGTCTGCAAACTTCTCTCGGTCCTGATCGGTCCAGTTCCTGCCTTCTATGTGATAGGGGGTGAACTGGGTGAACAGTGACACTACATGACAGCCAGGAGGCGCTAGAGTGGGGTCCAACACAGAGGGGATGGTCATCTCAATCATAGGTCTGAAAAACATAATGATTAGAAATGACCAAAACGTGCTGAGAAAATAACATGGCAGCAAATCTAGTCATAAACTAAATTCATTATAAGAGAAACATTTTAAAGGTGTGGAATGATTATTTCAGATTCTAATCGGTCACTGTGAGTTTCTCATGCAGGCTGAACATGAAAATAGTCTCCTCCACCTATCTCCTGCATTAGCTTCTGATAGAAAATAGACGGTGAAACTCTAGGATTAGAAAATCCTGACAGATCTACGTCACACTGTCACTTAACATTCATGGACTCACCCATCTTGACTCACCACGGGGAAGGCTGTTGTTGGTTTAGCGTCCAGGAAACAGCAGAGAACGTCTCTGCTGGTGGAAGCTAACCGTTAGCATTAGCAACTCCACCACATGGCAGCAGCTCTCTTTAACTTGTTTATTCAATAAATCTTCAGTGGTCTCTAGTAAAAAATGAATGCATTGAGAGTCATTCTCTGTGGAAATAAAGCTCTGGTGCTCCTGCTTCAGGAAGTAGAAGTTAGCTGAACGAGTAGGGGGCAGAAAATGGCAGGGTTATTTTTCATGATATTCAGAAATTTAGCTTCTGATTGGTTAACAACAACGCAACTCTTCCACTGCCTCCGTTCCCTCTGCAACGTTTTATCTCCACAAATAACACATTCCTAAATGTGTTCCACCATGTGGCGGAGTTGCTAATGCTAACGGTTAGCTTCTACTAGCCAGGACGTGCTCTGCTCTCTCCTGGCCACAAAAATCAACAACAGCCTTCCCCGTCGCGAGCCAAGATGGTTGAGTCCATGAACCTGTGTGGCTTTTAATGACCCAAGCGTTTCCCTGTCTGTTTTCTTTCGGCGGCTAATGCAGGAAATAGGGGTAGAAGACTATTTTCACGTTCAGCCTGCGTGTGAAACTCAAAGCGATCGATCATATTTTAAAAATAACAAATAAAAAATTGTTTCTCAGTGAACTTGGTCTTTAAAGAAAAATCAAAGGCAAAAGACTAAATGTTTGGTTTGTTTTAGATCAGATTAGAACATGAAGGTGTCAGGCCGCTAGCGGGGCTCAGCGGCGATTGAAGTTCTGGGTCGACGTTCCACATGCAGAAGAAGGAGGGCGTGGGTGGCAGAGACGACAGGACTGGTGGCTGAGTGAAGCTGATGGAGAGGACGCTAGGTGGCGAGTCGCAACGGCTATGAGATTAACTGGAACTGACGTGTTAAACGCTGATCAGGAGCTCTTGGGACGATGGATCGATGACTGAGCGACCTGAGATGAGTGAAGGAGTTTCTGAACCACCATGACAGAAGGATTTAGTGCCTGAATGTTTCTTCTGTTTCTCCTTCGAAGCAGCTAGTGTTGTACAAGCATCTATAAAAACGTCTGAAGAAAAAGGTGAGGAATAAAGTTTGACCTTGCTGAGGGACGTCCATTCTTCGCCTCTTCATATGCCGTCTCTAGTATGTCCACGTTTTCACAGTTCAGATGTATGGAGCATTGATGGTGCGGTCCTGGTTTGTCATCTGGAGTGGGAGCTGCCAGGAAATTTGGTAGCTTGTCAATCGCCACTGGAAAAGTGTGTTCCCAAGAGATGAAACGAAAAAGGGAATCAGTTTTCACTTTCTTAGAAATCGTTAAGAAAATCTGAGCTGTGTTCTGTTTAGTTAATATGTAAAATATAGAAAACGCACCTATTTAAAGTTACATTTTATTCATCCTTTTAGCAAACTTTGTTGATACTGTCAGTTTGACATTTTATTAAATAACTTTATTCCCAAACCAAATCTTGTCCAATGGTGGGGATTGCAGTGACAATTATTTTATTTTATTTTTATTCTGATGACATCATAGATTTTAAATATTGTTCAGGTTTTTACAGTGATTTCAGTAAAATACGTCACCAAAATAAAGGTCTTCTCTTCATTTGAAGCAAATTCCAAAAATAAATGGAGCAACAACTGGTATTCCTTGCCTTTTGGAGATTACAGTGATTCATAATTAATGAAATTTAATTTATTCACAAAAGTTTTTCAGAACGAGTCATTAGAGGAAATTGGAGATTAAAGTTGCAATACAGAGTTTTCCCATTTCAGGAATTATGTATGATTTTTTAGTAATCCCTAAAAGTGATTTTCTTATCCTGTACTGTGATATAATGTAAGCAATACGTCTTTTTTTTTTTTTTGCTAAGCCCACCCCCCATCCCAAAAAGCTCCATGCAATATGAACTGAGTGCCGGTCAGCATTAACCAATAACGTTAGACTACGGCTAACGTATAGACATTAATCACAGAGCGTCCTCGAGCGTTTAAGGAAGTACCTCGGCTGATGCAGAGTTAGCGACCTTTCTCATGGACACGTAAGTCTTTAAAATATAAATATGTGAATACACAACATAACATGAGCATAATAATTGTAAAACAACGCGTTTTATCTCTGTTTGCTAATAGAGCGCGTTCATGAACAAGAGGCGTTGGTTTCGTCCGTAAATACGGAAATGAAAACGTCTTAAGGTGCGATACATTAGTCAGCCACTAGATGGTGCTGTCGGATAAAAAAATACTTCAGACAGTCGCTTTAAAGCAGCTCTCCAGAGTATTTCTTTTATCTGATGGCACCATCTAGTGGCTGACAAGCGTATCGCACCAATAGTCGGGTCGACTCGGTAATTTAAGATGGCGACTGCACGTTTCTTATTTATGAATGTGCTTCTGTAGCAGACAAACAGAGCTAAAACACGTTGTTTTACAATTATTATTCTCATGTCATGTTGTGTTTCATATATTTATATTTTAAAGACTTACTTGTTCATGAAAAGTTCATCAACGCTGCTTCAGCCGGGGTGCTTCCTTAAATTTGAAGCACATAAGCGGTAGTCTAACGGTATTGGTTAGTTCTGGTCAGCGGTCAATTCCCTATTGCATGGATTTTACGGGGCAGGGGGCGGGCTTAGCAAAAAAATAAAAAAAGGCGTATTGCTTACATTATATCACACTACACGATAAGACAATCACTTTTACGGATTTCTGAAAAATCATACATAATTCCTGAAAGGGGAAAACTCCAGATTGCTGCTTTAAGTGACTTCAAATATGCATCATAAACATGTATCTGCTTTTATTCTGAAAAGGAAACTTTCAGACTCACCATTGATTTTTGTTACAGGTGAGGTGTAATCTATCTGATCCACAGCTCTGATGAACTCTGGAGAAAGGGCACCCTACATGAAAAACATCTGTTATTGTCTTGTCCAGCCCTAAAGTGTGACGCTGACTCTCAGGCGTACCTGTGGCGTGAGGCCCTTGAACGTAACGTACGGGGTAGCGCTCGATAAAACAACTTTACTGAGAATCTCTGTGCCGTCCTTCAGTACGACTCCTTTAGCAGCTCCATCAGAACCAACCAGGATCTGGTCTACATCCTGCCAAGATCCAATAAACATTTCATAAACCCATGATTTAAAAGAATCAGTAGAATCCATAATCATCATGGTACCTTTTCGGTGAATATATCCGCACCGTAGGATTGAGCAGCTTTAGCTATAGCCTTAGATACACCCCCCATTCCTCCCTCCACATAACCCCATGCTCCCTTCTCCTGCTCCAGCTCTCCCATCACATGGTGCAAGAGGACGTACCTTAAAGACAAAACCATATGGACTCACTGTGTAATTGAACTCAGCTGTGAGCGTGTTAGTCTGTCTCACCCACTGCCGGGATTACTAGGACTAGTCATGGCTCCTATGACCCCATCTGTAGCCAGCGTTGCTTTAAGCGGCTCCGATTCAAACCACCGAGCAAGAATCTTTGACACAGAACATGATCCAGTCGTTTTTACGTTATTAAATAACAACAAATGCTTCATGCAAACTAAAACAAACCTTCATGATCGGCGCAGTAATAATCTCATAAAACTCTGGAATATTCCTCCCAAGATTCAAGCCTTTAAGACCACAAACAAAATGTAGTTATTCATTTATACACATTTTTTTTAATCATAGCATGCAATAAATCACGCACCACATTTGATTAAAGGAAGGAGTGTTTTAGCTGCAGTCATCCTCTTCTTCAGGGATCCAGCTAGAGCACCAGGAACGTCTACTGGTGGAGAGTCCAGCAGAGGGTGGATAGCACCTGCAAGCTTTTCAAGTAGTACCACGTAATCTGCATACACCTAAGAACGTGCAGACATGAGTTCAAATTTAAAGAGACAGTGGAAATGTCCAGTCTGTAGTTAGCGGGGAGAGTTAGTATTTGACACATCAGCATTTTTATCAGTAAGGATTTTTCATACTATAGTCTCCCAGTACTCCACAGGCTTCTCCAAATGCTGTTTCACAAACTTTAACCGAGCCTCAACATGCTTATTGTTCAGCAATGGAGTCCTGCATGGTGAGCGTGCATGGACGCCATGGCGGTTCAATGCATTGCTTTTAGTTTTCTTTGAAACAACAGTAACTGCTGATGCAATGTCTTCCTGAAGTTCTGCCCGAATGGTTCTTGGAGAACTCTCTTGATTATTCTTTGGACTCAGACAGGAATTTTATGTGGAGCACATGATGGTGGCCGGTTTCTGGTGAACTGATGCTCTTTCTGGATAATGCTCACAGGACCATTCAGCATTTTGGAAATGTGCCTATAACTAGTGATGTTACGCTCGAGCGGGGGCTCGACTCTCGTATCGATCTTTCAAAGCAGAAGTGTCGCCAAAGACGTCTCGAAGCCTCACTTCACCGTGCGTAAGATCACGCGTCTTTCCAAATGAAGCTTCATGACGTATTTCCGACACTTCGTGCCAGTCTTGATTTCAGGGTGAGGAGGTTAATATGACTGGCGCCATGAACGTTTTTCTTAAGTATCTTGTCAATAGACATAATTCATGTCTATGAGCTTTACAGTTTTTCAGTGAATCTAAGGATTTGCAAATTCGAAGCAAACAGTCCCTCCAGCGGGGGGTGGGGGTGCGCGTACGGCATACCGAGGTGAGTCCTCCGGGTGTGGGGGGGACTGAAGCGAACCATCAGGGACACAACTGAGCTGTAAGGGGAGAAGAAAGCATCTGCATGATAGGCCTACAGCATGGGATCATAAGTCATCTTCTCTGACCCGTCCCTGTTCACAACTCCTGAGTCTGCTGCTGTATAGTATTTTTTTGCTGGGACAGTCACTCTGTAACACGACTACATTAAGATTTTAAAAGACAGAAACTGACAGATTTGGTAAAGAACATAACATTTTTTATTGCTACACACAATGGCACTTTGTGTTCCATGCTGATGCTATGCTGAAGTCTGGCCAGCAGATGTCACTCATTTTATTGGGTTCAGATGATTCACAACACTGAACCATTTCAAACCATTTGCTTCTTATTGGTTCAGTGGTTTGGAAAGCTTTGGTTTCTCCATCACTCCCATCAGAATGCTTTTAAGACTACAAAGATCTTGGGAAGACCTTTCCTGTGTGCCTCCTGGGTAATGAGAAGCCTTTATAGGCCATCAATTAGGACTAAAGCAGCTGATATCTATTAGTACTGATAGGGGGCGGGGTTTCTCTCTCAATACTAACAGATTTCTGGTGATCACCTGGCTTTCTCTGCCATTTTGCACCTTGTTATCTTCATGTGTTTAATAATTTTCCCTGTGTCTTTTCACTTTATTACACGTAACTCAATGTCCATATGTCTTTGCATGAATTAAATACTTGAGTTGAACTTGATATTGACATGCGGTGGAAACTTTGTGTCAATCGGTCTTTGTCAGATGACGTATCGAGCGCTGTGGCGCGTTGCATGATGGGAGAGCTGCGTGTATAAACAGAGATTTCTTCATATGATTTGAAGAGCTTTGCTTGTCTATATTATGCTTATAAATTGTTAATGTGTAATTATGTTATTTAAGTGTCATTTTCCTTTCAATTTGGTCTCAAAAATATAAGATTTTGCACATAACCGTTTAATTTTGTCTGATGACAAAATTCTAAGATTTTACTCGGCACCCAAGTAGCCTTTTTATCAAATAATGTTTGACTCTTATTTTAGTAACTTTTGGGATGGCTTCTTTTTACTGCCATTTGAGTAAAAATATGTTGAGGTAGCGCTGCTCTGACTTCAGCACAACTTTTGGTTCCTCTAGCTGGACTCGAGTGAAAGGGGATCCCTGAAAATGCTCACCTTGGCAGAGACGATCGTGTTGTTGCAGTCCTGCGGTCGAAATGTTAGCAGATCTTGTACCCAGCCATGTGTAAAATGTTCATATGCCTCAGGTGATTTGTAATTTTTAAACTGCTGACACGTGTATGCGCTAATCCCGAACACCAGATAGTTTGATATCCAACGCGGTAACTTGGAGGCAGTGATGAAACGTCTGAGCTCCATTTGTTTATGTGGAGTTCGTAGGGATCTACATTGTTGATTGTAGACCATTTCTCAAAATACCGATCCCTAGCCTCCTTCACAAGTTGATCCCTGTAAGGGATGCGTTCGTTCTTCATATTTTTATCCATTGTTTTGATTGTTTTGCGTGCTGTTCCAACTTCGGCTGCAGATTCCTGCAGCAACGCGAGTCAACATGGCGCCAAGGGGGTGTGGTTCACAGGCAGATCACGTGTCTGACAAAGACCGATTAGTGATGGCCAAATGAAGCAGTGAGGCTTTCCATTGCTTCACCAAAGGGTTCACTACTCAAAGCTTCATTTAGTGCACTGGTTCTCAATCCTGGTCCTCGAGGGCCGGTATCCAGCATGTTTTCATTGTTCCTCTGCTCCAGCACACTTGACTCAGTGGATAAATCACCTGTGCAGCATCACCTGCTGATTGAAATCAGGTGTGTTGAAGCAGGTTAAAACTAAAACATGCTGGATGCCGGCCCTCCAGGACCAGGAGTGAGAACCACTGATTTAGTGCTTCATTTAGTCAGCCTTATATAGCGACATCTGCTGGTGGAATTGAAACATGACAGCCAAGTCATGAATAAACATGTTAAACCTGTTTTGTAGCTTATGCACCTCACAGGCTGATGCTTCAATCAAGGAAACAATTTTGGTTTTAAAAGTGGGGAGTTACACAAATGACAGATGATTAGGTGGGAGTGTCAGCGATCACATCTTTCACTTATTTGTGGAATACATGGTCAATATATGTCAACATATAGGCATTTTTAGGGCATATATGGACTGCCCCCCAACGTTCTATAGCCAATCAGAGGATTCCCCTACAGCTCCCCTAACCTCCGGTTCTAATATCGCACCTGATGGTCAGTAGACCTGATTTACATAATTCTCTACCTCATCCTTTTCAGTAAAATTAAGTAATCATGAACGGACCAAAACTTTCTAGTCCCCCAACATCAAATAACACTATTAATACGACGAGTCAAGATGACAAAAGAATGTAAAGAATGCCACTAACACTACAACACTAATAATAAAGCTATTTTGTCTAGACGCTTAACCGCTTGAAACTCCACAGACACGTGGACCAAACTAAACTAAGCACCGTGAGTTTCAGCAGCTTTATTTTCAAAAGTGACTCAGTAAACGAACCGATCACATGATCCAGGTAAAATGAGACCTCGGGTGTTTCTCAATCTCAAGGAACCTCGCCTTGCCTTGTCTGCCAAGGCACCGCCTTGCCAGGCCAGACGCCTTGCTTCCGAGGACACTGTCCTTCCTTGGTCAAAGAAAATGGTTAAATGAAACAGACTTGCCCCACGTGACCGCGGCCGGCCAGAGCCCGACCCCTGCTTACACGCCCTGTTGATGTCCCTCCCATCATAATAATGTTAACTTTTAATATCGAGCCTTTTACTTGTTTAATTGTGTATATATTGGTTAAATCAAACGTGTAAGTGAGTTAGTACCTGCTGGCCACCAACGCTGCAACTACTAAGCAACTAACCAACCACAGATAACTGCTTTGGATGTAAAAAACATTTTACATGTAAGCCCAATAGCTACAATTAGTTGACTTACATTTAAACTGGAAATTTGCCCCTGAAGTAGCTGCTGCGGCTCCTGATTACATCTGTTTGAAAATACCGCACTGCATTCTGGGTCATTTTTGACCAAGAGAAGGCACCAAGGCACCTCTCATGTATCCTTGTTCAGTTAGCTAAACGGACAGATGCCTTGGAAGCACATGAACATTGGAACCGATTGGAACACGCCTTGGCGGTTCCTGATGACGTATCTCCTAGGCAACCGGGGCGGGACCAAGGCATCAAGTCGAGGTTCCTTGAGATTGAGAAACACCCCTCGTTTGTTACTAGTCACTTGTTTTTATGCTAAATGAAGCAAGAGTACCTGCTGCAAAAAGATGGCACGCCTCTCAAATGAAGCAGGCTTCATGGACACGCCCCCTTCCTGCTCGGTACAAGCCTTGCTTCGATTGTCCCATCACTAGTAATAGCTCACTTAGAAATGCCCTTACTGATAAAAAAACGCTGATGTGTCGATTACTTAGTTTCCCTGCTGCATGTGACACAGTGGTTAGCAAGAATTCAATCACCTGTGCATCTTTCTGAGAGAATTTGCCAATCTCCTTCTGGTTGCTGGCCAGATCCGGCCCGAGGGTGAGGGACCTGGGTGGTGCACCTCTCACCCCCTCCTCCAGCATGGGGGTGAACGAATTGGGGTTCCTCATGTACACCTTCAGCCCATGTTTCTGTGTGCAATTCAGACAAATGAAGGAGAAGAAAACTAAACTGGTCCCTTTAAATCATGCAGAAATGATGGAATGATTGAAAAATGTACTGTTTTTGGAGTAAAGTGACTGAATACCTTAAGCTCAAGGTCTCTGTATATCTGTGGTCGTAACAAACTGAGCAGGTATGAGCACCTGGAGAAGCAGAAACCTAAAAGAGGAGGAATAACAGGAATAAACAAATTTATAAAGCTAAAAACTTCAGATAAAAATATTAAACATGTTGCATTGTAAGCCTGAAGTGCATATTTAGAAAACAAATTGGTGCACAAAGAGGTTTGATGATCAAATGTTTCTTTAATGACATTAATGATGATATTTTTGTTTGATTTAGGTACATTTCGTCTTTATGGCCTGTTCCATACCAGGGAAGATCTC
The DNA here is from genome assembly GCA_006937985.1 of Aphyosemion australe. Lineage (NCBI taxonomy): Eukaryota > Metazoa > Chordata > Actinopteri > Cyprinodontiformes > Nothobranchiidae > Aphyosemion > Aphyosemion australe. The sequence goes on from SSNS01000112.1 coordinate 331,841, forward strand.
CTCTGAAACAGCTGCTCCTCCCAGCACATGCCTGCGCTCCAGCACTGCTGTCTTCAGCCCTCCCCTCTGCAGATATGCAGCCTGCGCACACAAAAATCAGTCTTTCTTGCACAACCATAAATCTCTGCAAGATGTTGAGAAACAAAATGCATGAACTCACTGACACCAATCCATTGTGTCCTGCAACAAGAAACATACATTTTCAGTTTTAAACAAAAAGATGTGGACATGCTGCCAACTCATCAAACAGATTTCTGCAAGAGAGGAAGAGTTTTCAAACTTCTGTAAAACTTTTATTTTATTATATTTAAATACCATCTCACCTCCACCAATGACCAGCGCGTCATAAGTAGATTTTAAAGCGGTGTGATTAGATCTGGATCCTGAAACGATCCACACAAGGCTCGCAGTCCTGCGTCCTCGATCAGCCCAAACTGCTGCAGCCATAGCCGGAGTGAGGAGGCGGAGACCCGGAGACGCCACTTTCAGGCTTCTACTCTTTTTGAGACAGCGCCGCCCCCTGGACTAATTACGGGGGAGCCTCAATAAAGGTCCAGTTTTGATATGACATTATTTATATGAACTCCAGCGCACCAGGGCTTCTTTTGAGCAGAGAGAACAGAGACCGCTGACCGGATGCGCTCCAGCTGCGCGCGCCGCGACCGCAGTATTCTCAAATTCCCGCCACCAAAACACAAAACAAAAAAACATTTAACACGCGAATCGTTCCGCTCTCTGGCAGTTTAATTCTCTTTTACTCATGCCTGACGCGCGCTGCCTCAGCGGAGCTCGTCTGTGCCATACCCGGTGACGTCACCTCACTGCTGCGGCGTGCAGCGCACATTTTGCTATTTTTGCGGCGCAAATCCCTGAACTTATTCAAAGGTAAGCTAGGTCATTATGTGAAAAAGTAGGAAATCCAGAAAGCAGTTTTTCTGGAGAATTGAGAGGAGATACAGGAAGATAAGAGACAGACAGGAAAATAGTCAAATAAAAAACAAGAAAACTAAATAAAGTTCTTGAAAAGTAGGTAGATTTTTACCCACTGCAAATGTTTAACAATATAAAACAATAATTTATAAGCATGTAATATTTATTTAATTGATAAAATTCAGATCACTTTCAAAACTCAAGTCCGCACCCAGGGCCGTATCCAGGCATTTGGGGACCAAGGCAAATTACAGGGTGGAGCCACCTCCTTCCCCCCCACACAGCTTTTACACGCTCAGTTAATTTAAGATGGCAGCGTGCTAAGCGTACAATTTGTTGTTGCATTTATTTCATACAAATTCATTTTCTGGGGGTCCCGGCAGCTGCAGAGCAAAATCTTTTTGCTTCTGTTTTGGTGTGTCAGCAGAAGAGAGACTTCCACTCAAAATGTTTCACTTCCTGTATCAGACAGAGCAGAGAGTGAACCTGCAGCTGAGCTAACGTTAGATAGAACATTCTCCGGATGGGCATACGCCCGCTACTTTAAGTTTGTGAAAAATAAGGATATGAAGAACATTGTAGCCAAATGCACTTTGTGTGCTACACCTAAAGAACTGTTATTTTATCTGACTGTTTTAACCACAACCCCTAGCCCAGTAGATACCACATCACCTTCCACTGGATGTGTGATGAGCTGCTTGAGCGTCATGAGCTACATTTAGATTCCCATATTATTTTGGTGAAAGTAACGTAAAGTAATGCAAAAGTAAAGTAACGCCTTACATTTTAAAATTAGTAATATTATAATGTAACGAATTACTTTAAAATGTGAGTAAAAGTAATAAATAATGCATTACAGTTTTGAAGTAACTTGCCCAACACTGAGTATGGGCAATAAGCTTCACCAGCAATTAACAGCAATTAAATAATTTGATAAACAACTTAATTGAAGCTTTAATAGCAATTAAAAATTTTAATAAGCAATTAATAGAAACAATTTTTAATAAGCAATTAACAGAAGGGTAGAAGCCTGAAAGTGGTGTCTCTGGGTCCGGGCTTCAGGTAGGGTGATGGGACTTATGGCTCTTTGAACCTTTTACCTCAAAGAGCCGTTCAAAAGACTGGCTCTTTTGCGGTGACGTGAGGGGGGGGGGTAGCATTCCGCCGAGGTACGAGAGCGTGGGTGGGGGGCGTTACTGGAAGACAAGGTGAACGCTTCTCTGCAAGGACTCAGCTCTCATCGTTCACTTTAAAAATCAGTTCAAAAGACTCGATTTGCTCCTGAACGTAACATCACTAGTAGGGAAGTACATCCGGGTCCAAAATAAAAGCGCACTCCTCAAATGAATGGCAATGATTGATAGTTATAATTTCACACGCATTTTATAGTTTTGTTTTTAGTAACAATTAAATATAAACAAAGTAACTATTTACATGTTTAAAATAAGACAGCAGTTTCCTGCGCCTCTGCCCTACTGGTTGAAAGTTGAATTACAACGATCGTAAACAACCCCTAGTGCTAACAACAAGCTAACACTAACATCAGCCACCTAATACTAAAATAAACCACAAAGTAAAAAGATCCACACAGTTGGACAAAAATTAGTATTACTTACAAGTCCAGTAGCAACAAAGCCAGGTCACCATCAGTCCGTGATTTTGTAGCCTCCTTTAGCTCCCTCAAACTTGTGTAGGCCGTGCCGAAGTTTACTCCAGTTTTAGCTCTTTGCTTCACCTCCAAAGACATTACTCTCTTACTTTTGCTTCCAGGCTCCGCCATGATGCCAACAGAAAAAGCAAACTTCTTCTTTTTCTTCTTCTTGCGCTTTTTATTCACGATCGGCAAACTGAAAATGCTAACCGCTAGCGTTACATCTAACCGCCGTAAAGCAGGTAGAGCTCCCCCTATAGGGCACCTACCCGCTCCACAAAACTATCAAGTGTGATTTTTGGTCAGCAGTGGGCGGCAGAGTGGTGTCAAATATGAAACTGGTCAAGTTTCTGACTCAACAATCACTGAAATCAATGTTAAAACTCTAGCTTAAAGTGTAAAAACTATCTATTGTTACTTCAGTCCAACAATCTACTCTATAAGCAAGTTTATTTACATTTTGCCATGTTAGTAATTAATTATTTGCTCAAACAAAAATTATAACAAATGTGATGTTTGCATTTTTCTATCCATAAACCAGTCAATTGTCTTTAGAACAAATGCAATCAGAGTATGGTGTCATCATTTAAATGGCCACAAGGTGGCAGATTTGGTCTGTTGATCCTTGTACATAACCCTGAAGATTTCCTAACACGTCTCATAAAGTTGCATAAGAAGTCTCCTCATAACATCTATCAAAAGTCGTTATTTTTATCATGTAGTTGAAGTAGATAAAATGAATAAATCTTATAAACAACTCCTGATAAAACTTTGTCATAAAATAAATGAAACAATCTGGAAAAGTGGTACAAATCCAAAGTTCATGTCACCGTTGAAACGTTTATTTCCACTAGTAAAAGTAGGAGGAATCTTTTGTTTTTGTGCTTGATTCATCTTAAAGTATGAGGGCCCATCCTTAAGAACTTTAAGATTAGCTCTTAACCCTGAATGGTTTCTTAGTGCTGCTGTTAAAGATGTCATGTTGGCCTGGTCGTTCATTTACCGAGCGTTAATGAGATAAGAGGCCCGTGGATCATGTTGTGGGCCCATAGTCCAGGGAGAAAGGGCTTGTCTGCTGGGATCTCAGGAATGGAAGACACAAAACAACCAAACACAGCAGAACATAAGCAAGTTATCGTCTCATCTTGTCCATATAATGTAGATTTTTGACCATGCTTTGCTTAGACGGTGTAAAATAATTCCTGAGGTTTGTATGGATTGTGCACTCTCTTGGTAGAGAGAATGTAACTGGGGTGCAATGGTGATCTAGAGTTTCCTGCAAGACTTCAAATGCTTCTCCCTTGACGTATTAGAGCAGCATTAGCTTCAGGGATGAGAAATGATCCCGATACGATGCCCGCTCGGTTTTCCTTAAAGAAGCGTCTGCGGCAACAGCCAATCAACCGTAACTAGATCAGAAGATCAAGGCAGGAGATTTTGCTATTGTAAGCAGAAATTAACACTTCATTCCCCTTTGTCGGCAGAAATTTAACACTGCGGCCCACGAAGGCTCTCTCCGGCAATAAAGAAAGAAAACTTAATTAGAAAGCAACGGCCCCCGTCTCAAAATACAATTAACCCTTTTCTATTACGAAAAAATCAACCTATAGGCAAAGAGGTTGGGCATCATATTAACTTATGGTGCTGTGGCAAATAATTGGCATTTTGTAATTAGAAAATACATTTATAATAAAGATGTTTGCTTATTTATTGTATGCAATAAAGAAAATGCACAATTTTATTATGGCTTTTACATTTTTAGTCTTTCAAAAATATTAATTGACCACTTTTTACAATCTAGCACATTTTTCTATTGATAGAGCAGCAGTCATTCCATTTCATTAAGTCAGGGATCATGTTGACTCAAATATTGCCAGGAACTGTTTTGTCTTCTCTTTACACAAATTTCACATTTCAAAAGGCCCCAAACGTTCGACTGAACTCAGATGAACTCAGCAAAAATGCTTAAAACGATACAAAAATGTTTAGTATCTCCTTTATAAAGGAAAAGCCTGCCACCGCCACAAAGAGGGCACATCAGCAGCCACACAGCTGTACAGAAATGATGTAAATACTAGCTAAATGTATGTAAATGTTAACAAAATAATTTAAATTTTAATCCAAAAAATTTTTTGTTGTTGAAATGTTTAGATAAATTGTATTCTGATGTGTTGTCATTTTTGTTTTAAGTTCTGATACTAAAAGACTGAGACCAATTCTATATTCTAATGAAAAGTATTTTAAAAGTATTTTACTTTTAAAGTATTGTGAAAATCCAATTCTGATTGAGATTTCTTTTCATACCAAAAAAATAAAGCAATAATTGACTGTTTTAAAGGGTAAACAAGGTCAGCTGTGGTCCATTTCATGTTTTAATTATGTATTTTCTTAATTGTTTTTGATTGATTTTGTTTTGTTGTTTTTCTCATTTACTAAAATTAGTTTCGCTTTCCACATGCTTCTGTAATTTAATACATTTAATACTCTTTTTAGAAGGTATTTGTGGCATGCGTATCAGCCAATAGGCGCGGTAGACTTGGCTTTTCTAACCAATCAGCATCGCGGCAGCAGGGGCGGGTCATGTGTATTCGTCCGCCACGGCCTCCCCCTGCTGGGCTGTGGCTCTGAAGGGAAGAGGCGGGGACGGAGCGGGTGAAGCAGGGGATCGAACTGGTGCTACAACCCCAAGGGAATGTGAAAGTTAAGGCCCGAAACCATCCTCGAGAAGGCGTACACGCAAGCTAAACCACTTGATATATCATCTTTTTACTCATGGAAGCAGATGGATTTGCAAGAAAGCGCCGGATGAGAGCTGAGGCCACATGCATTGATCCCGGGGTTGCTGGAGCCTCTGCCGGGGCGGAAGTTCGATGGCTGGGGGGCAGATTCTGGGGAGTTTCGGAAAGTATCGTGGGAAGCCTGACACCCCGAGTCGGAGGGGAAAAACAATTGCAAGGCGTTGATTTTGCCTGTTGTGCTCAAGATGCACATTCGGGGGACTTTGACGCAGACTATGAAGGTCTGCCACAGGGAGCTTCTACTAGCACCCACATGTTGGCTGGAGCCGTGGCCGGGATCATGGAGCACTGTGTCATGTTCCCCATCGACTGTGTAAAGGTAGCTTAGCTCACAATGAACAGTCTGACTCGTTTTTAAACGAATATCCGATGATTTTACTGTCTAGTTCCTGTTGTGTTCTGTAGGATAGCCATCGTGCATGTTAGCATCTCGTTAGCTTCCGCGGCTAACGTAAACACGCTACAGAACCATAGGGACAAGGTCAGCTTTCTCAGCAACATTTTACAGCTTTCACTGATTTATTTGCTCTGTATTGGAACTCGTGTGTGAGTAAAGCTCGCTCCAGAAGCTGCTTTAGAAAATGTATTGTTGTAAGTGGCGCAAACTGGGTCAATTTGCATAAAACACCAACTTCTGCTTCGTTTAGCCCATTTGCTGTCAGAACTTGAGCGTTACGTAAAGTGTGCGTAGCTACGGTGGCCCCGCTGCGCCGAACTCAAAAAGTTTTATAACACGCACCAAGTGAAAATGTGAAAGTAAAACTAATACACGATAAAACAACTAATATATTTTTCCACAAAGGTCATAAAGCAGAATTAAAATTCTGTGTTAGACAGCAGAAATGTTAGGCTTCACTTTTTGCTCATTTTGTGTACTCAACAAAATATTAAAACAAGATTAATGTTCACCCCACCAAAATAAGTGCAAAACAACAAACTAAAAAGGAAACTGTGTTCGAAGCAGACACTTGTGTGAAAATAGGCATCAAATAGTTATAAAATGCAAATTATAGAAATGCCTACATCTAAAAAAAACAAAGTCAAACTAAAGGTCCAGCAAGACCAACCATTCAGTTTCAGTTATGACACTTCTTTGTTAGACCAAATCCGTCCCTTTACGACAGGTTAAAGCTGTTCAAACAACCATTGCCTCCCTCTAACTATTGTTGCAAGGCAATAGGAATGAATTGCATTGCAATCTCGAGACACTTTGCTTGTTGTCCACATTCCCCGAACAGTGTGATCCTACGTGCTGCTTCCCAAACCAAGCCTAATTGTTTACAGAAGTCTTTTGATCACACCAGTCATGCTGTTTTACTGGGCCAGTTCTCATGATCGTCATAAAACCTCAGATATTCTGCTATAGCTAATGGATTTATTTTAAATTAGCAACAGTTGGTACTAGGGGTGTAACGGTACGCCTAGAATCCCGGTTTGGTACGTACCTTAGTTTTAAATGTACAAAGTGAACGTTTGAACGGGTACAGCTTTAATACATGCAAAATAAAACTTTATTCGCATTACATTCTCCAACTAAATATACTCGGATAACATGAAAATGTATAAAATGACAAGTGAAATATATATAGGGGGGAAGGTATATTGTGTCTCCATATAAAATCGGCTCTTTAAGGACTTCACTAAGACATCAGCATTATTGCAGCTGCTTCAGCAGTGAATGACGTCACTGATGAGCCCCAAAACGCATCCACAGACATTAATAACATTCAGAGTTTTATTCTGTGAAAGGGTTAATGTGGGTTAACCACAAGTCCCACCCGGGACTAATGGGCCTTTTCAGAGTAAATACCCAAGTTCAGGTACTCGGTTGGTCCCTGAAATTGCCCAGAAAATGGTCCTTTTGGGACGTCCTCATTGAAACGGAGACACGCCTGCATGCCACGAAGATCCAGTAAAATTACCCGGAGGTTCCGACAGTGGCAACTGGGCTATTTTCAGTGTTTATAAACAGTCAATGCACAGGTTCTTCTAGTTAGACTGATGCAAGATATACGGTAAGGGTTATATAAGACATAAGGTTCCTGCAGGTATCTGTATTTACTCTGCATGTGTGGGACTGCTTTAAAGTTTAAAGAGATTTCACGGTAGGTCTTTTTTGAGTGCAGTTCATGCTTACAGAGTAGAGTTTTATTGTTCTCCATACAGCTGGAAGCGTGGTATTCAGGGATCACATCACTGCTGGTTCGTCACATGTACTCAATGGTCCAATCCATTCCTAGAGGGAAAGTCTCTAAGTGAAAAGGACATTAAAGACTGGTTCCATGGAGAGAATTCCAATATTTATATTAGCTTGAAGTGATCTCTCGTTCTGCAAAAAAGAAGAGAAAAAGAGTCAAAAGCATAATAACTGCACGGACTCTCGCTGTTATGCTTTGTTGAAAGACTTTATTATGCGGGGTTTTGACCTGGCTGACCCCAGAATGAGCTCGTAAAGCTCCATCCTAATTGGTTACCACATGTGGATGTTTCTTTTTTTACCTGGGTGTGTGTACGTGTTTGTGTGTGCGGGAGGAAGAGAAAGGTTTAAGGTCACGGGGGAAAAGAGGATTAAAGGAAGTAAGCTGATGTCCCCTTGTGACCTTGGGGCTTGTAACAGCATACTTCCTTCTATTCAGTCATTCATGTACACCAACATGAACCACACCCAGCGTCGCACACCTCATTTCCCACGTTTGACCCCTGCTTCACACTGCCGTCTATTAGAAAAAGACATTTAGAGCAACTTGTACGTTATTTTTGATCATTTTAACTTGGATTGGAGATGATTTTTTGTTTCCTTGTGCAGACCCGAATGCAGAGCCTCCAGCCCGACCCTGCAGCCCGCTACAGAAACGTGATGGATGCTCTCCGCCGAATTGTTTCCACGGAGGGAGCGTGGCGACCATTACGAGGCCTCAACGCAACAGCGATCGGGGCCGGCCCCGCCCACGCCCTCTATTTCGCCAGCTACGAGAAACTCAAACGGACTCTATCTGATGCCATTCATCCAGGCGCTAACAGCCATTTGGCTAATGGTACCACAAAACATGCACATATACAGTATTCATCATTGTGTCTTGCTCAGATCATGAGGTGGCCTGACCCTAGACATTTTGCCAGTTTAGATCAGAGGAATCCAGATGATTATTGAGTGTGTAGGAGTTTTGGCTTTTAGAAAAAGGTTTCCTATTTGGGTCAGAAACAGTTTATTCATTTTCCTTGTTATTCCTACTGTTTTTCTTCTTGTTTTCCAGTTAATAAGGTGGTTGGGTAAGTCCTCTTCCTCCCATCTCTTTGGCTCTTTCCCATTTTGTTTTGGTTTGGTCTCATCCACTAGGTGTCACCCTTTACTCAGTTTTGACCTACTGAGGGTCAGGAGTTATTTTAGGTTTACCTGTGCTGCTAACATCCATTTTTAGGGATTTTTAGTGCTGTGACATGATCAGACAAGTTCTGTCACAACTGAAAATGTTCCCCTACGGCCGTTTCTTGTTCTTCTCACATTCGTGTGGTAAATGCAGAGGTGTGTTTATTCCAGGAGCAGCTGGTTGCGTGGCCACATTGCTTCACGATGCGATCATGAACCCGGCTGAAGGTAAGAGGCAACATTTGAAAGTTTTACTTTCACGCTCTGAGCTGGGGTAATTTGTCTCTCAAAACAAGCGTTTTGAGTTTCAAGGGTAGAAACCTGCAGGTGTCACGCTTAGAGGGACTGTCTTCCATGTTGGCCTCAAACCATTAGTCTCAGCCAGTCACTTCCACAGCTGCCTTAGGTCCACCTGCCCAAACATGTCAGTGGAAGGACACTGGTCTGAGTCCTCCATGCAGCTGTTGGAAAGATGCAGCTGTCTGCTAAAACATTCTACTGGATGCTTCTGTGTGCTCACAAGGACGATTTTACATCTGATATTAATACAGTGTTGTCTTTTTCCATGTTTTTCTCCTTCAACGCTGGACACGTCCTCCCGCGTCCCCCTCAAGTTGTGAAGCAACGCATGCAGATGTATAACTCGCCCTACCGCGGCGTCTTGGACTGTGTTGGCGCCGTGTGGCGTAAAGAAGGCCCCGCGGCGTTCTACCGCAGCTACACCACCCAGCTCACCATGAACGTGCCCTTCCAGGCGCTCCACTTCATGACCTACGAGTACCTCCAGGAGCTGCTGAACCCCCACAGACAGTACAACCCCTCGTCCCACATGCTCTCTGGAGCTTTGGCCGGAGCCATCTCAGCGGCGGCCACCACACCTCTGGACGTGTGCAAGACGCTGCTGAACACCCAGGAGTCCCAAGCCCTCAGCTCCTCCGGCCAAGGCAAAGGAGCCCACAGACACATCTCAGGCCTGGCCCACGCCTTCCGGACTGTCTACAGGCTGGGCGGCCTGCCGGGCTTCTTCAGAGGAGTCCAGGCGAGGGTCATCTACCAGATGCCCTCCACAGCCATCAGCTGGTCAGTTTACGAGTTCTTCAAGTACGGACTTACTAAGCACCAGCGCAATAAGAGAAGAGTGCCACACGCGGAGAGCGAGACGTAAAGGTCTCCTGGTGTTGATCTGCCCTCGCTGTCGGGAGGAATTATACGCACATAGAGTCAACATGCCTCAGTTGTCTTTGTCTTTTCAGACAGCAGATAAGAAAGATGTCTTCTGAAGTGTTGATTTCCTGCCAAATCATTTCTGGTTTTTCTGATGAAAGAAAACGGTTTCACGTTAATGCAGCGTGGAGTCGTTTCTCTAAAGCCTTCTCAGAGATCACGGTTTATTCATGCTGAGCTGATCAGCAGGGGGACGTCGTGTTACTCTGTCAACTCTCAGACATACGTTGGTTTATGTCCAGATTTTCACTTTTATCTGTTAAAGAAACACGTTTTACTGCTGAATCTAGGTCCACTCGGTTTGGCTTTGGTTCAAATAAAAATGAGATCAGGCCTTCAGCATCCAGAGAAAACGTGTTGATTATCTAATTGATTCCTGATGTTTTCAGAAAGTTTAAACAGACCCAGAAGCTAAGACACTTATTTATAATGATGAATAAATAATAAACATAAAGTGACCCTTATATTTAGGATTTAGACCTTTAAGAAAATAAATACGATTTTTTTTTGTTTTAATTTACAATCGTCAAAAAAAGAAAATCCGCTCAAAAGAAAAAAATATACATGCTTAATTTATTTTTAATGCATTTAAATTCATAAATTTATATATATTTGTTTTCCCCCATAAATGAAACAACAGTTCAGATTTCTGAGTTTATTTCTGTTTTACTCGTGACCGGAGGAGGAATCGAGCTCCTAACAGTGTTTTTGGACCATAAATGGAAGCTGTCCTTCTTACTGACTGATGTCTGATTGTTTCTGACGCTGAATTGCACTCGTTGAATAAAGACGCAGCAGTGATCGACTCACTGCGTGTAAACGGTACAAGTGTGATGATTTAACATTTAAAACAATATTAATGAGGTAATTAAAAGAACAGTTTTTGTGCCCTGCTGGCAACACTCGGTGAGTTTAAGTGTTCAGGGGTTTTTATTCTTCACGTGAAGCAGGTACAGTTGTTTAGTCTTGAGCACAGCTGCAGAATTCAACTTTGACCCTGAAGACTCAGTGTGAACTTGAGGGTCTGCATCCAAATAACCAGAGGAGTGAAGCTTTGGAATTCAGCAAATGATGCATAAGAAAGTAAACTTATGCAAAAGTGAAAAGGGAGTCAGGTTTTTTATGCTGATGCTTAACATTACCTAAACTACAAATGCATATATTATAAAACACGTATTTTAAGTAATTTACATCCTAAATTATTTTATTTTTTATTAATTATTTTAGTAAATACAACATTTTACTTTTTAGATCATTTAAAATTAAAATTGGTGAAATTTGTAACTTTGCAAGACATTTTGATGTGAGCCAATTTTATTTCAAACAAAATTTTAAAAAATAAAACAAATGCGTAAATATAAATGCACATCTCGCCACTAACTCCTCGTCTTTCTGCACGCATGCTTTTTAGAATGACATAAGAATACATATAAAGCTTGAACAATGCATTTTTACCACTTTATCCATTTCAAAAACTCACATCTTGTAATGGCAACCTTTTAAAATAAGGCGAAACAGGATATGAGAAGAACTCAAATTTTCTATGCATACAGCCCACTATCCATATAAAGAGAAAAAGATGGAAAAAAGGGATATTTGAAACGTAACGGTCTCAAAAAGATCTGTAACTAAACAAAGTTAAGCTTTAATGAAAGTAATCCAGATCGGCTTCAAATGTTTTTGTGATTAAAATTTGAAAAATGCTTTTCTAGTCATATAAAACTTCATTTTCTGTTTTGTGGCCATTTTTTAAAAACTAAATCGTTTTCTGTCATTTCTAAATATAAATAAAATAAAATTTAGAAGATTAATATGAATTTTTGGTAACACTACAATGGTGAAAGGTGAAACAAACCAGAGATTTTGCAAGCAGCCATTATGTAGACTTGTGAGTTTTAGACTTAATGCCCTTCAGATTACAGTGTGGAGTGACATCTTCCCCACCCCAGCCTCCACATTCACACCCACTCACATCCATGCAAACACCTGTTCAAACACAGAGTTGATGAACTGTCTCTGGCCCTCTATCTCTCTCAAAATGTCTGCATGCACACAAGAGACCTGAAATAAAAATAAAATAACATTTATTCTTATTGTTCTATAAGGAAACTTGTCTTAGGCTGTAACTTGCTGCATTATACACACACCTGTAAACACTGCAACCTCAATCTTGCATTCAAAGCCCAAAAACACACCGAATCTGTAAATCCACACTATGATTTCTCTGTAATCTGCATATTTTCTCTTGCTCGCTTCCCAAATCCTCAAACATGAATGAAAGGTTATGTCCACTATATTCTCCAGTAACTAATGAATGAGGTGTGATTACAGACAGCCTTATCTAACTCAGGCCGTGATCTCACGCTCCCTGACGGTGCTGCTGGATAAGGAGCTGTTGTTGTATTTCATCTGCTGCTGACGCTTCAACTGGAGGCCAATTTGTAGGGAGGAGAGAAGCTAAAACGTGTTGGAGAACCGAGATGCCAAAGAATGGGATGAGTGAGATTTTCTATAAGTACGCACTTTACAATAAGGGTCCCTTTGTTAACATTAGTGCAATCCAAAACTATAGTGAACACACACTGACTCCATAACACGACCTCTACCCTAAAACTACCCTCACCACACTCAGCTGAGGCAGCGCCTAGCTTAGAACTCCCTCTGGTTACATCAGAGGTTAGGATTTAGAAAAAAGAGCTACAAAAGGCCACTTCTTACTCAAAAAAGGGCTGTTTATGTATTTTAAAATGAAATACCGTGGGCGATGGTGGCAGAGGAGTTAAGTGGCTGCCGAACAAGGAGTTGGGAGTTCAGAGGGGGGGTGGGGGGTGTCGTCGGAGCGAGCCCCCGCACCGTGAGAACAAACATCACGTGTCTAAAGCTGATCTTCATCCGTGTATGTCACACGTCACGTGATCAGGAAGCAGAAAATCAATGAATAAAGAGATCGTTTTGGGACGCTGCTGTGAAAAAAAGCCATGCGCCAACCGGAAATGCTTCTGCAGCTCACGCTTCGACAACAGATTGTGAAAGAACGGATAACTCTAGAGATACGGCGATTCTTCCTGATGTAAGAAGTGAGTCTACTTTCTTTTGGCGTTTACATGATCATAGAGCACAATGTTCTGTGACGCTTCAAAAAACTGTAAAAACGCTCAAAAACGCTGGCAGTCGGGCTTTCTGATCAGAAAACGGCTGGCAGTGAATCAGTTAATATTAAACAGTTGTTAATACATTATTTAATAGTTTATTAATGCTTAATAATGCACTAAGTAACGTTAGTAAAGGGACTTTTATTTTAAAGTGTTACCAAAGTAATAAAGTTTGCATTTTCAAATGTACTTAAAAGAATAAAAACCTGCTGAAGTACTAATTACGTTCCATTATTCTATCAAGCAACTAAGTTTAGCGTAACCTGCTGACATCAACTGGTTAAGTAAATTCCACATTTCATTTCTTACAGTGTAACAGAGACAAACTACCATTCCTGTTTGAAACAAAGGTCATAGTCGTGATCTGAACCCTCGACCTTTCTGCTTACAGATTTTTAATGTTCACATGTTAAAAAACCTTATTATGGTCTGGAAAATTCCAGGGTGTACCTTTGAACTGTACTTAGTAACTTTCCAAAATCTCCAGCCATAACCTTCATCCACATCGACAACTAGACTAATGATTCCTGTCTTGACTCCAAAGATGGAGCTCATCAACTTGAGATGCCCGTCGTGGCTTGAACGTCTCCCACAGTGTTTTGCTGTGAGGAATTATGGGATGTGTGGGAGATTCAGCTCCTGTCATCACTTAACAGAACAAGTCGGAGGAGGATTCTTCCCACCGCAGCCAAGAACACAGGACGATCACTGACACACAATCAAATATAACCCTTATAAACACGCTCGCTCACAGTCACTCAGCTGTGGGAAAATAAACAGCAACCGAGGAGAAAAATAGCATCTTCATGTGAGGTTAAGATGCAGAACAATACGTAGACCTTTGACGAGCGGGTTCGTTTCACGGAATAAAAGAATATCACGCAGGACTTGCTTTGAATGGTAAAGCCTTGATACTTCTTAGTGTTTACAGGAAAACGTCAAAATGTGACGACCCCAAAAAACGATAAAGGAAAGTCACGAAGCTTTGTGCAAAATGAGAGAACTTTACGTCGCCACTTTAGGGATCTAAGACCATTCATGCACCAAAGGTGTCAAGTAACTAAGTACAAATACTTTCTCATCTTTATAGCTACACTGGATTAAGTGTCTGTTAGCTGACCTTTTACTTCTATTCCTTACATTTTTAAAATATGCTTGTGCCTCTGTTTCGTTTCAGCTTTTAATTGTTAAAAAACACGTAAAAAAATTACGTATCCAGATACATCACACAATCCGGATGGAGTGGATTTGATTGTGGTTAGATAAACATTTTAAACATCTAAGAAAACTTTTTTTGGTGGGGGGGTGCTGTGGAGCAACTTAAGCTTTCATACAGGCATTTTTTTTTGCTTACGTTACTTTTATACTTTGAGTAGTTTTGAAACCAGTACTTTTTACTTTTACTCGAGTAAAAAGCTTGAATTTATACATTGATTTCTACAAAAGTCTTTTTAAACCCTGGTATTTTATACTTCTGTCTGAGTAACGGAGGTGAATTTTTTATGACAGGTCTGATGTGCACACACACATACACACACACATACACACACACAAGGGCTTTTGGGAGTGTAGCGTTAGCAGGGTGGACGATGAACTGCAGCATTGTTGCAGATGATTGCAGGTGTCTGACACTCATGTTGTGACAAATTCCTTTTTGAAGGTCATAAAATCAACTCACACACACTTCCTGCAGTGCACACACACACACATACACACACACAATTGGAGAGCAAAAATCTTCAGATGTCTGTCAGTGGAAGCAGTGTGCATTGAATTCCTTGCATTGTGTGTGCGTGCGTGTGTGTGTGTGCGCGCGTGCGTGTGTGTGTGTGTGTGTGTCCAAGGAACACAGGTGCAGTCAGGGACACTGAGGAAGAAACAGGCCTCCTGGCCTTTGAACTTGATCTTGACAAGAAAGCCGTCTTTGCTTCCTGCCAGATATTCTGAACTGCTTTGCCTCGGAGCTGCAGTCAGCACAAACTGGTTTGGAGAAAAAAACCAGTAAAGCACCCGTTAATTGAACACAGAAGAATTCAACCTGATCGCTCACATTAAACACTCATCTGAAATAACTCGATGCTGACAGATATTTTCATCAGCTCATTCAGCGCTGACTTAATTCATCTAACTGATCATTATTCCTGCAGTGATGTTGATGGTTGTAAAAGGTTTCATTAAAATCTGTTTCATTTTTATTTTGAAGTATGTCTCAGAAAGCTTCACTGAGCATCTGCAAAGTTTGCGTCGCAACATGCAAGAAGATAAAGTTCAGGTACAAGGTTACCACGTTTTCTGGTCTGAGACCAGTTTAAATGTTAGTGATGGTGATATGAGAAGAGAAAATCCTGATGAGAACTGAGACAAAGAGAAGAAGATCTGGAAATGAGACATTTACAACTTTAATTACAGAGTGAAGATGTAGAAATGGAACAAAATGGTAACGATGAGCCTCCTCCACTGGAAGTGTAGGAGTTAGAGGGAAGTTTGAGAGACTCTAAGTGGAGACTGAGTAGTTCCTTTATCAGTACACTGATAGGAAGTGTGTGTGTGTGTGTGTGTGTGTGTGTGTGTGTGTGTGTGTGTGTGTGTGTGTGTGTGTGTGTGTGTGTGTGTGTGTGTGTGTGTGTGTGTGTGTGTGCAGCTGCTCAGTGCCTTCCTTGTCTCTGCTTATCACCACTAATTAAAACATTTGGATTCCCCCGGCCAGATCTGGAGGAGTGTGTGTCTGAGTATGTGTGTGGGAGACATGAGAGTGGAGAGGAGTCAAGGAAGAAAATGTTGCAGCTAAAAAAAAAACTACCTGTCCATCTAAGGAAAGACCTCCACAGCTCCAGACCTTAGACCCACTACACCCCATGCTAATGGAAGTGGGGATTTCTTTTCATGAAGCTTGGTTTCAATATATTTTGATTTTTCAGGTAATCCAAAGCCTTTTCTCTGCATTGACAAATTCATTGTCCTTTTATGTCTACTAATATTTAAAATTGGATATTTATTATAATATAGGCAAGGCAGTTTTATTTATATAGCGCATTTCCTACCCGAAGGCAACTCAAAGCACTTAATACAAGAATGATTGGCTTTGTGAAGACGGAACAAAAGGAATTAGGAAGTATTGTCTAAAGTGTTCAGATTAATCAATCTACCTTTGGATTTTAAAGTAACAACAGATAGTTTTGTAAAAAATTAAGCTAGAGCATTAACATTAATCTCAGTGATTGTTGAGTTAGAAACTTGACCAGTTTCATAGTTGACTCCACTCTGCCGCCCTCTACTGACCAAAAACCACACTCGTTTTGTGGAGCGGGTAGGTGCCCTGTAGGGTGAGCTCTTGTACCTGCTTTACGGCTGTTAGCTGTAATGCTAGCAGTTAGCATTTTGAGTTTGCCGATCGACAATAAAAAGCACAAGAAGAAAAGTAAGAAGTTTGCTTTTTCTGTTGGCATCATGGCGGAGCCTGGAAGTAAAAGTAACAGAGTAATGTCTTTGGAGGTGAAGCAAAGAGCTAAAACCGGAGTAAACATCGGCTCAGGCTACACTAGCTTGAGGGAGCTAAAGGAGGCTACAAAATCACGGACTGATGGTGACCTGGCTTTGTTGCTACTGGACTTGTAAGTAATAATATTTCATGTCCAACAGTGTGAATTTTTTTCTTCGTGATTTATTTTAGTATTATACTTAGTATTATATTTAGTATTATTATACCTTGGTGTCTGGTTCGATGACTCCCTCTCCTTCAAGCCCCATATAGATAATCTTGTGAAGAAACTCAAACTCGAAATAAACTGTGTTTTTCTTTTGAGGCAAAAAAACGACTAGTTACTGCAACATTTCTGTCTATTCTGGATTATGGAGACCTTTTGTATATGAATGCCTCAGCACAGTGTCTTGGTAAGATTGATGTGGTTTATCATGCCTCGCTGAGGTTTATTACTAACTGTAGACCACTGACCCATCATTGTGAACTGTATTCTCGAGTGGGATGGCCTTCTTTGTCCACCAGGAGGTTGGCACATTGGCACACTTTCATTTACAAGGCCATGCTTGGATTACTACCCAACTATATCTGTAACTTAATCTGACGGAGAAGTGTAACTTCTCACAGTCTGCGTGCAAACGATCAGTTGTTACTCTGTGTTCCGTTTGCTCGCACTGAACCTGGTAAAAGGGCTTTCGCTCACTCTGCTCCTTCTGCATGGAACAGGCTGCAGGAAAACTGGAAACTAACCGAGTTCATCTCCTTGAATACTTTTTAAACCAGACTGAGAGCCCTTGAGACAGATTCCCTGTGTTGTAACTGCCTTCTGTAATTCTGTACGTAACATGTCTGTGTAACTGAAAAAATGTTGTAACTGTAACTTTTGCTGCCTCCTGGCCAGGACTCCCTTGAAAATGAGGTTTTTAATCTCAATGGGACCTTTCCTGGTTAAATAAAGAATAAATAAAATAAAAAAGAATAAATGATCTGGCTCATGCTAGTGTTAGCTCGTTGTTAGCGCTAGCTACAGCAGGCTGCTGCAGGGTTATTTACAGTAGTTGTAATTCCACTTTCAACCAGTAGGACAGGAAGTGAAAGTGTTTCTTTAAGTTTTTTATAATATATCCCGAATTAAGCTGTCTTTTTATTCTATAGATTATTGATTTATAATCTAATGGCATTGTTGGAGTTCCAATACATACATTTTTAAAGAAAGATATTTTAGGAATGAGTTTTGTGACTAATTGAACCAAAACACTTCTAATTATTTTTTATTTGATTTTATTTTAAAACTAATGAACCGTAAGTCATTTGCATATTTTAAATTAGACTAAATGTCAATATAGAGTAAAAGAGCAAATTTCCTTTAATTTTTATGCGTATTCCACTCATTTCATTCCAAGTTTATTTATATAGTGCGTTTTGGGCGATGGTGGCAGAGGAGTTAAGTGGCCGCCTTGCAATCGGAAGGTCGCAGGTTCACGACCCGCTCAGTCTGTCGCTGTCGTTGTGTCCTTGGGCAAGACACTTAACCCACCTTGCCTGCTGGTGGTGGTTGGAGGGACTGGTGGCGCCAGTGTACAGCAGGCCTCTGTCAGTGCACCCCAGGGCAGCTGTAGCTACAATGTATCTCATCCCCACCAGCGTGTGAATGTGTGGATGACTGATTGTGTTGTGAAGCGCCTTGGGGGGTTGTAGAACCCTAAGAAGGTGCTATACAAATACAGGCCATGTACCATTAAAAAAAACATGAACAGCTGATGGAAGTAATGAAGAAACAGTACAAAATACAACCGTACATACAAGAGCAAAAAGTACTAATCAAAATAAAAATCCCCCAGTGAGACACACAAAATAAAATCAATGTTCAAAAACAAGATTAAAGAAATGGGCTTTAAGAATGGACTTGGAGCCCGGCTCACATGCAGAAGAAGGTTGTTCCAATGATTCGGAGCAGCGTATGAAAACGCCCGCCCCCCTCGAGATGTATAGTGCACCTTCATGTCACGCGTATGTAAGCCTTTAATTTACAGACACATCACCTCTTCTGTCAGGTTAGCATCATCCTTCTTCTTTTTCTTCTTCATAAATGAACTTGTATATTAGGAAATTAATCTCATCTTACAAAAGCGTTGACCTTTCATGCTCTCAGAGGACAGATGGATGCCTGATAAACTCAAAAATATAAAACAGACGTGGTAGGCCTCAGAGCCGTAACGATAACACTTCTCTTATTCTGGCTGGGCTCATCTTCTTTATTCTCTCTGATCGTGTTCATGACCCCATACGCTCCTTCTGCAAACATAGAGGTGGGATCACTGCATTTTCTACACACACACACACACACACACACACACACACACACACACGCACAGAGTTTTGTAGCATCATAACCACTGCTGCACAGAAAATAAACGCAGTCAAATTTGTCAACATGTCTTATTTTGCAAACCAGTTTCATTAAACCCTTTTTCTCTTCATCTTCATAAAGTCTTAAAGTCATGATCCAGCTTCTGCAAAATCACACAGCAGTAAAATCACCCATATGTCAAACCAAACAATGCGAGCTGATTATATGAAATGGTGCAGAAAGGTGATATTCCTAAGTCCTTTTGAAGGGAAGCTTATACGCGCTGATGCGGCTGCTGTGTGATGGATGTGCCCCCCCGTCTCCCTCGGGGGGGAGCTGATGTGTTTTAGCTCTACTGTAAATGTTTACATTCCTGCATGCACTGATGCTATCTGCTAATAGTTTCTGGGACTAGTCTGAGGAGTCCTCTGGGTGGGATTATTTGTGTGTGAGAAAGAGACAGAGTGGGTCAAATGGATGCAGATCTGTTTTTAAACAGAGGGATAAACCATGACCTCTCTTGCCCCGAGTCAATGCATTAAGATCAGTAAAACACACCTTTTTTTTCTCATTTGAATACATTTATTAAATAGAATTTGATGTTTTTTTAGGGGAGAGTTAAGCCACTCCTAGCTTGTGTCGCGTGAGCTCTAAATCCGCTCATTGCACCCAACAGTCTGCAGCCGTTATTTGAAGATTCTGTTCTTAAATCAACAAGGTCCTCAAGAAGCATGATTCCTTTTACAATAGGAGTGTAGGAAATGAATGTGTAATTGCTGTCTGGGTGTCATGTGAGAACGCTCCATCAATAGATGTGGATCTTGAAAGTACAGCCAAGCATGGATTAGGTGAGGACTGCCATTCCTGTGTTGCAGACCAGAAAAGCAGCCGCACCCTCCAGGCATTCGTCTCCACGGACAAATCTGCAGACGCAGAAAGACAACAGGAAGCTACTTGTTTCCACTGGCTTCATTGAGTATTGTGTTTTGGTCTTTGTAAGGTGTTTCAGAGTGTACCCATGAGAATGCATGATAATAATAATGATGTTTAAAAATGGGTGCATTATAGAGCACACTCACTGCCACAGGCAGATAAAGAGCTGACAAGGTTGTGACCTGAGTGAGAAAACTGTATTTTAATGCATCAACTCACAGGAAAAATCTGGATTTCTATAAAAAGTCTCAATAGTTTCACCACACTGTTGTCTTGCAGTGAGATGGTTGCATGTTTAATCCCTGCTGCAGCTTTTCTGCGCGGGGTTTGCATGTTCTCCTCATGCGTGCGTGGGTTTTCTCCAAGTACTTCTTCTCTAAGACCAGAAACATGAATGTTATTTTATTTGGCGGCCCTAAAACAACTTTAGGTGTGAGTGAATGGTTTAATGGATTTTAAAGGGGACATATTATGACTTTTTTCTTAATTTGTTATTGTTCTTTGGTTGCTACAAAACATGTTCATGAAGGTTTTTGCACCAAATCCATCCATCCATGCTCTTCCGCTTATCCGGAGTCGGGTCGCGGGGGCAGCAGCCTAAGGAGGGAGGTTCAGACTTCCTTCTCCCCAGCCACTTGGGCCAGCTCTTCCAGAGAAATCCCAAGGCGTTCCCTGGCCAGCTGAGAGACATAGTCCCTCCAGCATGTCCTGGGTCTTCCTTTAGGTCTCCTCCCGGTTGGACGTGCCCGGAAAACCTCAAGGAGGCGTCCAGGAGGCATCTTGACCAGATGACTGATCTTCTCACCCTATCTCTAAGGGAGAGCCCAGACACCCTGCGAAGAAAAGTCATTCTGGCCGCTTGTATCCATGATCTCGTTCTTTCGGTCACCAAATCTCCCTCACACAAAGTGATTTCAGCAGTTTTATTCTGGACAGTTTCAGCACCTTCCACGATGAGCCATTTCAGGGCTCTGTCACTTTAATAAAACAAGCTGGAGCTGGCCACGCCCATCAATCATATAATCAGGCTGCTATAAGCTGAGAAGCTCCAATGTCAGGGAGGGGCTCGGAGTAGAGCCGCTGCTCCTCCAGCAGCAGCTCTCTCTTGCATGTGAGAGGTGGTTCTATGCTCATTTCCCCATTTGTGACATCACAAAAGGGGACTTTTTGAAAGGGCTTGTTTTAGGCACGTCATTTCTAACACCAAACACTGACAGAAAACGAATGGATGAGTTTTTACATGTTTGGTGTTTATAGAGGCAGTAGAGACCCTCATGGCAGCACAAAATGATGCAACAGGTGAGTTTTGCATAATATGTCCCCTTTAAGAGTCAAGAATTTAGGGTTCTGCATAATCACCTCAAAAGCAGCCTGTGCACTCACTCCGATGACAAATCTCACAGAGACAACTCCTTTGAACTTCAGGAAAACTTTATTACAGACTCAGAAATGACAGGGGATCCTGGTCCCTAAGACACATCCAATATCATCTGGCAGGAGGCCGGCAGGAACTTTCTCACACCTGCTAGAAAGGCGGTGAATTATATCTGAAAACGTAACTCCGTTACTCTTGCAAACCCAACAATAGACGCTTTTCTTCTCCTTTAGCCTCCCAAGGTCATGGAAAAGAGCCTTTAATTAAACCGTGAACCTGCTGCACCCTTGAATGGATGAGGGTCGTCATAAAACACCTCATTAGCTTCATATCTGACCAAGACAGTAAACATGTCTTGTTGGGCAGATGCATGCTCAGTATAACCAGTTTTACTTGATTTATCTTTTAATAACAAGCGGAAAAGCTGCTAATCTGCACACTGTGTCGCTTTGTCAGTAACTTCCTTTGTTGTCTATAGAAATTCACTTCAATGCAGCATCGGAAACTTAAAGCAGTCTTCACGAGTCCCGTCAGCGGCACAATGGAAAATATGTGAAAAAGAAAGTTGGCTTTATTGGCGATGAGGCGACTCAGACAAGAGCCGCTGTTGCACAATGCCAACCACTTACGATAAGTTGAAGTGGTGTTTTGATGCAGAAGATAGATGAGGTTTGGACCGGCGCCAGACAGCAGAGCAGTGATTAAACGTGCCAAAGTTGGAAAAGGGACCACGTCAGAGATCTGTGATGTCACTGACGTTTTATAGAATCAGGACAGCGCGGATCATCCACGCAACCAAACTCCCGGTCAGTTAAAGCCGTGGAGACGTTAGATTTTTATTTCCATATCAGTTGTGGTCATTGTGTGAAATCCTTCCAGCTGAGGGTGTTGTCTTGTCAGTAAGCGATGATGAACGTGTTCTTTCTCATATGTGCAGCCAGGCTAACACCTCCATGGTCCATTGATCCCCTCTGACTCATGCAGCACACAAAAGGAGCAGACGTGTGCACAAAACACACTTTTATATAAAACAACAGCCTCTTTCAGGATGATTGAGGAGGAACGTTCTCTAAAAACAGGTTTGTTTTCAGGAGGACTTGAAAAATTAAATCTACACTTAAAAGATGAAGGTGATGCTAAGTTTGATCAATAAATGAGTAAAAAGATGCATTATTTGAATTTAAGAGTTGCTCAGAATTTTCATTTATTAAGAGTTCAGGATTCTTGGAGGTTTAAGGTGGACTGTAAAAATACAGAATCATCCTTAAATACAAGATTGTGGGGAAACATAAAAGTAATGATTAGGACATTTTTAATACTGTATTATAGTAAATTACATTGATATTTTTCTATAATATCTCTTTTCCATACCTCCAGTTTAAAACTTACTTATAAATGTTTGTTTCATTCATTTAAACCTGGGATTGATCAAAAAGTAAATAAACTTTTAAAAATCTCCATATTTGGAGTTTTTAATTACACAAAGTGAAGTGAGTTATGATAGGATGCAACTAAATTATCATCCTTGATTCTGCAAGAAGATGCTGGAATAAAAGAACTCTCTCAGGTCTGAGTTTCCTCCCAAAAGTAAAAAACACACAACTCCTCACCTTATCTGACCCCTAAATGATCAGATCAGGACTTGTTGGGTTTTTCAAAATAAAATCAACAAAGTTTCTTTACTAAAACATCCTCCCAATAAAACTGGAAATGGTTGATTAAAACAAAAGATGGAGCAGAAATTTGTGCAGATTGATTCTTTTTAAGTGAATATTTTTATAATTTAACTATTTATCTTTGGCATTAGTTCTGTTGTAACAACATCGCTGATTGGCTGAATGAACTAAAAGAGTTTAGAAGCAAACATTAAATGTTTTGGAGACTTCAGAACATTCCTCTACAGATGCTCCAGGGCTGCTGGTAGTAGCACAGGTACGGGTGGTACTGGTGGTTCTGGTACGGTGACCGGCTAAATGGTATGTGTCCACTGAGCTGCTGGTTCTGCTTTGGTTCGTTCCTCACCAGAACCTTCACGGCCACTGTTTTCGGTGAGCTCATCTCGGTCGCCATCTGGCGCCGTTTGGTTTTATATCTCCGGTTCTGAAACCAGATTTTCACCTGGGTCTCGGTGAGCCTCAGGGCTCCTGCCAGGTCGGCCCGCTCGGGACCAGAGAGGTACCGCTGCACGCTGAAGCGGCGCTCCAGCTCATGGACCTGCGCGTGAGAGAAAGCCGCTCTGGAGCGCTTCTTTGTTCCCGCGCTGCAGTGGCGCTCATCCAGCGCGCACCTGAGCGTCTCCCCGCGGTGGAAGCGTCCATCCTTTCCTGCATCCACCTGGCTTTTCTGCAGCGGGCCGCGTTCCATTATCTGGTCTGGAGACTCTATATAACAAGATGAAAGGTGGAGGTTATGCTCTAAATGAAAATAAAACGCGTTTTAGGTCAACCTTTTCTGTCATTTAACCAAATTTCAAAATAATGAAACTAAATATCCAGAACGAACATTTTAAATTTTTAAGAAACTCTTAGACTTAGACGCCATTTTACATTTTATCCAAATATAATTTAAATATTTCCCATTTTAAAATTTCGTCTAAAGCAAAATCACATTTAATTTCACCTTCTCCGAGTGTCTCATCTCCTCTTCCATCCCCCTCGCAGGTATCCGCTCTGAAGCTCCCAGGAAGCGCTCGTAAAGGAGAACGTCCCCTCGGAAGGACGCTGCTCTCATTGCGCCGCGGCGCGCAGAGCTCCCGTGCGTCAGTGGCGCTGGGATTCCCTTTGGCATCACGTCCCGCGAGTATATCTTTAATAGAAAAGGGCGAGAAGCTTAATTTCATGATTGACAATAAGAGCGCGTGTATTTCCGCAGACTGGCGTGCGTTCCGCGTGGAGGCATGAAGAGATCAGCGAGCCAAGCTCTCCATTCTAATTGAATTGCGGTGAACTAGAAGTCATGCTTTAATGAGCTGTCTCCACGAGGATCTGTCAGGACGCTTACCATCCTCTCAGCGGCTACAGTGAAGACTTGATAGGCTGTTTTGTCTGTCTGGTCCCTCCTTTGCGCCGCCCAGACACCGATTACACATAGAGAAATGTTCTTTTTTAAAATAGTTTTTCTGATCTCTATCAATTTATTTAATTCTGAAAGAAAAAAAGAAACAAATATTTCAATTTTAAATTAAAAATACACATGTATTGTGTGGAGGCAGGAGGAGAAGGTTGATTTATGCTTTTAATTTGAAATTTTTGCAATGATTCTACAAAAACGTGCGTAAAAACGCATGCGCAAAACAGGCGCAGCTTATACACTAAAGCCATTTTAATATTTGAATGGCTTCGCACAATTATTATATATTTATTTGTGCCAAATTAGCTCCAGATCATTATTTGATCACAGGTGGATTTGAATTATTCTTTATACAAAAACCGGAAATGTTTTGTTTTCAATTTAACTTGGATTTAATCTCGATGTTTAATAAACAAGTTTAATAAAAAAATTCATCACATAAATGCTTCCCTTTTGTGATAAAGTGGAAACTTTCATCGCAGACAAGTGAGCAGCGCCGCCACGTGGGCAGGACTCAGCTCGATATGAGGAAAGCAAATGATCCGCGCGTAAACCCAACCCAAATGGACACATATTACGCAATCAGCTGCATCTAGTCCTCATTTGGGTAGATGTGTTGACAGACGCAGTGCTGCCCTCCTTTGTTTCCTTTAGAGAGCAGCTCAGGGTGTCAAAGCCTGTCTGGAAGGGAAGCGTTAAGATATTTTATTACATCAGGAAAGTTGGATCAATGACAGATTTGAGAAATAAAAATCATTTTTTCATATTTAATAGCTTCTTTAAAGCAGTTTTATTTTATTTTGATAGGAAATGACTGAATTACTCATTTGTAAACAGAAAATAAAAGAAATTTGTCTTTATTTTGACTTGATCAGCTTTCTTTTGGAGAAAAAAACCTGCGTATCCATTACGCGCACGAAAACAATCCCTTTAAATCCATTTTAATTAAATGTTAAATAATTTACTCGCACCTTCCTCGATGTAGGCCATTAGAGCAACCTATTTTCTGCTCCTGGTGAGTGGTTGCCATTGGAGAACTTTCTGTTTTGGGGGAAACTCACGCGCTGACAGCGCATGCGAAGAGCCACCGAGCTGCTATCTTTGGAAGCGCGTGATAGCGATCGCGGACGCCTGTCAGAGCAGCCAGTTTCCAGGCCGCCGCGTCCTCAGGCATCGCCGTGCTGTCGCCAGCTCTATTTACACTAGTGACTCTGCTGCACTTAGAGCTGACACCAGGTATGTCCTACCGGCAGCGCGGGAGCCAGAGGAAGTGTCCGGCGAGGCTTTCAGAGGAGACAAACCCTCTGTTTACTTTAGCATTTATCTCCATTAAGTGTGTGTGTGTGTGTGTGTGTGTGTGTGTGTGTGTGTGTGTGCGTGCGTGCGTGCGTGCGTGCGTGCGTGCGCGCGCGCTTAGACCATAACTTTATTATTATTATTATTATTATTATTATTATTATTATTATTATTATTAAAAGCACACATTTTTCTTCATTTTTATATATTTTTGTATATTTTATGTTTATATTTTTGCAGCATTACTCATCCCTGAGTGCTGCGGTGGTTTCCAGGCTGTGGGTCCCGCGGATGTTGGCTGTCTGGTTAATGTCCATCTCTGAGATCGCCTTTAAATAGTCTCTGGCTCTCGTCTCAAACCCAAACGGCCTTTCTCACAGGATAGGAGCAAAAAAAGCTGTTTGGCTTGAGAAACTATTTGAGACGATGAGAAATGTTGGAATAAATCGCGCTACATAAGTTTTCCTCCCCCTTTTTTCCAGATTCAACCCATCATTATAAATACGCACACACAGACAGATGACCTTTTCACGGCGACGCAGTGAAATATAACCACCATGATGTTCCATTGAGTTTGTTTATGTTGTTTAATTTCATCACCATGCAGGAATCACTTTCGTTCTTGCGTAAACTCACTGTATAAACAACTAAAACGCTCAGAATGACTCAAAAACACAGAAAATACAAGTTAAGCTGATAAAAAAAGAAACAAAATAACAATAATACTAGGCCTGGTGTTGGTTGTGCATAAGATTGCAGCGTTGTGGCTCCATTACAGTCTTTTCAAACCTATAAATGTCCATACACGTTCCTTTTATTTGTGCAGCACGTTACATCTAATTTGAACCATTACGCACAACTTAACACGTGAGTAACAAGATGTCAGGACTTCACAACAGTTCTAAATGTGTTCTGACCAACAAATCAACGTCCTTGTCAGAGTTTGCATGGCATTGTGGGATTTAAATCCATCCATCCGCCCTGAGATGCAGTGTCCACCCACTACCCCCTACCACGCCCGGATGCCCTGCAGAGATCCTTGGCAGGACGCGACCGGTCCCTGCGCAGCTTGGCTCTGCGTCTGAGCACCAATGTTCCCCAGATTCATGTTCATGAAGGCGTTGCTCGTGTTGCTCGGCGGCAGAGCGGGTAAACTAGAATAGGAACA
Source organism: Aphyosemion australe (assembly GCA_006937985.1). Taxonomy (NCBI): domain Eukaryota; kingdom Metazoa; phylum Chordata; class Actinopteri; order Cyprinodontiformes; family Nothobranchiidae; genus Aphyosemion; species Aphyosemion australe. Next base: position 358,632 of record SSNS01000112.1, read on the forward strand.
AGAGTAAGTGTTGGTGTACATGGGGTTGTTGTAGCTGTAGGCCGGGTAACCGTTGTAGCTGTACGGGGTTGGAGCTCCGACCGTGTAGGGGCTGCTGTAGTTCTGAGATCCAGCCAGACAGGGCCTCCCGTCTCGGACCAGAACCGGCACGGCCACCCTCCGGGGCGGCGGAGGATGGTGATGATGGTGGTGGTGATGACCTGCGATCTCCAGAGTCTTGTCCTGCCGCTGCCTTTTGCATTTGTACCTCCTGTTCTGAAACCAGATCTTGACCTGGGTGGAGGTGAGCTTCAGAGAGCTGGCCAGGTGCTCTCGTTCCGGGGCGGACAGGTAGCGCTGCTGCTTGAAGCGCCGCTCCAGCTCGAACACCTGCGTCTGGGAGAAGAGGACGCGCGGCTTCCGCCTGGTCCTCTGCTGCTTGGTGTTGGATTTGTCCGAGTCCAGGTCGTCGCAGTCCCCCCGCAGCGCACCGCAGATCTCTGCAAGGAGAAACGATCAATTAATCCGTAATATTATAAATGTCTGTATAAAAGTTAGAGAATATTTTAGTTTGGTTTAAAGAGTTTGTTACAATTTTTTTTATTTCTAATGAGCCAATAAAATAAATAAGAAATTTATTTGAGGTATTTATTTATTTATTTATTTATTTATTTATTTATTTATTTATTTATTTATTTATTTATTAAAATATAAAATGAGTTGATTAATCTCACAATTAAATCTGTGAATTTAGAGTGATTTTTTTTTTATTCTAAATCTTGAAATGAAAATCAGGCCTGGATGTTTAAATGATCATATTTCGGTTTGGACATTAATTATTAAATCAGCCTGTTCAGTTTGATGTTTCTGGAGGATTAAATATGATTTAAAACAACTTTTAATCGCTTTTAGCTTAATTATAACAACTTCTTATCGTGAATTCATTTTTTCTGATGCGTTCTTCGTGTTTGAATGTTTCATTTAAACTTATATTTATCATTACAATTATTTATAATTGAGTGTTGACCATTTGATCTATTTCTAAGCGTTTAAGGTGGTTTTATTTCATTTTGCAGTAAAACTTAAGTCAAGGTGTCAAATTACGCAAACATTGTTCCTGTTTAGTTTAAACGTCGTTTATAATTTGGGTAATTATCTGGAGCCTCTTTTGTCAAACATCAACCATTTAAATGTGGACTCACTGCTGTCCTGCTCCTCCTGCTCGGGCTCCAGCCGCAGCTCTGCAGCGTGACTCTGCGCGGCGTTTCCGAACACCTCCACCGCCAATCCGCTTTCCGCCATCCGGTCGTGAGCGCTCAGAGCGCTGAGAAACGACATCCTCTCCTCGCTCTCCGACAGGCAGGAGCTGATGGGACTGGGGCTGTCTCTGCCTGCCAGCATGCAGGAGGGCGGTGAATGAGCGCTGAAGGGTTTGTTGGGGAAGTTCACCGGCTGTGAAAGCGCGCTGGAGAGACCGAAGCAGGAGATGAGCTGGAGCTGGTGCTGCTGAGATTGTTGCTGCAGCTCCAGCTTCAGAATATCCTTCACGGAAAAAGGCGTGGTGGAAGCAGACACGACCGGACTGGGAATCATCGTGACGCGAATAAATAATGAATACGATCACCAGACGGAGGAGTGAAGCGGTTTGTCTTCGGACGGCGCGTAAAACAAGCGGAAAGCTCGTGCGTAAAGCTGAAAAGTGGCTGCGCTCTGCTTGTTTTTCATCCAGACGGAGGCGGCTTGGCGTGCGTTCAGCTGGGACATGCCTCTCCACTGCTGTGCGTCTCTGGCTGGAGGGCTGGCAAAGAGAAAGAGAGAGAGGGGGGGAAATAGAGCAAGACAGAGGTCGGTCCTGTTTGGCTGGAAGGATTCAGTTATCTGGAGAAAGAGCTGGGTCAGCCAAGATGCGCTCCTCTCCCTTTCAGTGACGTCCCTGAGCGGGGGAGGGGCTGACACAGGCTGTTTCCGCGTTTACCTGCGTGTCAGGAAGACTTTTCTAATTGAAGATTAAAATATTGAGGCCATCGACTTTCCTCAGACTCTAAAGGTAAGAAAGATTCACTGAAACGCTTCGTGTTTGTTCAAAAAAGCGAATTCTCTGTTGGAGACAAACGCTTTTCCACCTGCGTCACTTTGGATTTTATTTTACCCGATGCTTCTGTAACATTTTGACCAAATTATCTTTTAATATTTACCCACCAACACTGGTTCTTATCGCCGTTCTGCGTCAGAAATCCCAGGATGAGATCATCCAGCAGGAGTGCGAGAAAAAAGAACACAAGAGAAAAGTAAGATATTAAAAAGGCACTGGTGTGTGGAATTTGTATTCAAGCGTTGCTTTCTCATCAATCTGTCCTCAACAGCTTTTATTATATTTTAAATCACAAAATACAAATAAAGAAATTGGCTAATTAAATAAATGAATGTTTTATCTGGCATTTTGGCTTCATGCGCTCCAGGAAACCGATTTTAAAGGTCGACACATTAATTTCCACTGCTCTGAGCTTTTGTTCTTTTACTAGAAAGTTTCTGATTTATAAAACTTACAATTTTCCACGTGGGGAAATTAATTTAACTTTAACAGGATGAGCTAAAAATATTTTATAATAAAATAAAAGCTTCGTTTAACCGTTGTTTTTCTATAAAAACATTTCTCACGCCTAAAAGACCAAACGAGTCATCAAATAGAAAGTTTAAAGAAACTTTCAAAATTATAAAAACTCAGAAAACAAGAAAGTTTAGAGGTTTTGTTGTAGGAAACTGTTTTAAAAAGCCTTCAAATAAACATTTTCCATAAATAAATTAATAAAATCAACTTTTTGGTTCCATATATAATTTAATTTTAATTAACTTCTATATGGAACCGAAACTATTTTACACGTTTAGTTGGACTTTTTATGCTTTTATTTTGAAATAATATGTGTTACTGAATTTTTACATTCTCGTGTCCAGAAATAATAATAATAATAATAATAATAATAATAATAATAATAATAATAATAATAATAATAATAATAAGTGTGTGCTATTCTTTCTAGTTTTTAAAGCCCTCCGTGGTGAAACTGGACACCTCTCCTGTTCGGCTATCTGTGGCCAAGTGCAGGCGCCAGAGTCTGAGGGCCTTTTGCTCTTAAACCGTGTGGAAAGAAAAGGGGGGAATGTGGCCATAATCTCATCCGCTCCCCATCAGCAGGACAGTGTTTAGATTAGATTAATGCAGCGTCTCGTCGTCTTCTTTAAACGGACCAAAGGGCTGCCGGAAGCGTAAAATGCGCTTTTACGCACAGAGTGCTTGGTGGTTTGTTAAATTTAAATCCTGCACATCAACTCAGAAACGGAATTTTCACACAATCAGACAGGATTTAGTTAAACATTTTAAAAATTAGTAATTTTTTTTGTTATAATGATGCAAAAATAAAACAGAACCGACACCAAAATGTGTTTTAAATGTAGGAATTGAACTCATCTTTTAAAGCTGAAACTTCACCGCAGCGATGCGTGGTCAGCGCGTCACGGTTCACGTCCACAATCAGCCTAATGGCTCACTTAGCCTCCAAACATAAACACGCACGAGCACGCGCGCAAGCCTCTCGAGCCCTCTGCTGACCACCACCATCATCACCACCACCGGGCGTCCTCGCGTGCCACCGTCCGAGCAGAGGCGCGTGTTTACGGAGCGGAAGAGTCTGTTTCCTGCCTGTAACAAAACCCAGACCTTCACAGGGTGTCAAGGAGCTCCGCGGTGCTGAGTGCGACTCCCCGATACATCATCTTTATTCCAGAAGCATCGGTGATAAGCTGGGTGAGGCCAGCAGGTCAGCGAGCAGAACGCTGAGCTCTGGACACGACGGTATAAAAATAACAAACTTACGAGGATTAAAATAAAACAAAACTAAAGAACAGGTAAAAATGACACAAATGGTGTTTTATGATGTCAGAAATGCAATAATTTATCTTCCTCAGGTGAGTTGTAGAAGTTGATGGTTTGCCAAGCAGTGCTCAACATGCCTTATCTTGTTTGCTTCTGTCTCTCTGCTAAAAGCTCTTTGCCTGATAGAGTTGCAGGTGTTCTATATCAAGAGCTGCAACAGAATAAAACCCCATCGGATTGCTCTAATAGACAATAAAAAAGCTACTGGTTGTCCAAAATAATTGTGAGTTTTCTGCGGCTTCCGTTTATTATTTATTCTGTTTTAATTTGATCCCAAAACAACATTTTGACCTAAAACAGCTACCAAAAAAACTCTGTTTGGACAAATTGAGCTATTTTTAACAGGAGTGATGAGCTAACGGCCAGCGGAGCTCCCAGAGCAGGTGTATTTGCGCACCTACTTTCAAAACGACCTGAAATCAAAATAAAAGTCTAGTTTGTCGCTTAAATAAAATAATAATGAATATATTTTATTTGTAATATTTGGTCCACTTTTAATCAAAATTGATTAAATACCAGAATTTCCAGCTGTAATGAAGAAAAAAATGTTTCTTTTTTCAAAAGAAAACAGTTATTTAAGGCAACGTTTTATTTTGATAGTGTCTTAGCTAATTAGCATTTTAAGGTATTGTGAAGAGTCAGAAAAAATCAAACAGCAAATTTTACAGGTTTCCATTTGGAGTTTAACAGTTTGTGATGCAATGCATTATGGGATGCCTTGCTGGCCCAAGTCTGCAGAAGGATGCACTGATGCATCCTCGATATAATGGGCAGAGCAGCACATCCGGGAACTTTGCGTGTACTTACCATGATGTGTACGAACAGTACTTGGGCCAACGTTGATGACCTTTCACAAGTACATGAGTACACAAGTTCAAACGAGTATTGAGAAACGTAACTTTTTTCCAACATTTTTGTTGCAGAATTTTAATTTACCTGCTGTTTCAACCAGAACATCCATAAAAAGTATTGGGATTTATACTTTTTTAATGGCGAGCCTAAGTGACATACATTTAAACTTCAGTTTATTCAATAAACTATTTCTTAAAATGTTATTAAAATAAATGTATTTATTGGCTTTAACATTTGGCCCCCCTTGGCCACCCCTTGGGGGCCCCTCTGCTAAAAGCTGCCGTCACATTTCACAGCAGTTTATTCAAGTTTACTTCATTATCTTATGTCTGGTGCAATTTTCTATTTACATTGCAAAACTGATTTCTAAGAAAGTTTTAAAAAAGTCTCTTTTTTAGACATTTTATTTTATTTTTAGTCTAAAAAGAAAAATAATTCTTCTCTAGAAAAATAGCATTACTTAAAATAAGGTACATTTTTTTGAATGTGATCCAAATTTTCTTGTTCTTGCAAAAGTTGCTTGGCTAGAATTCTTTAAACTAGCAAAAATAATCAAAATTTTTATTTATTTGTAGTTTTAACAATTCTAGTCAAGCAAATTTTGCTTACCCCATTTGTAGATTTTTTTTACTCAAAACAAGAACATTTGGATCAAATTTAACAATATTTACCTTTTTTTATTTTTCTAAAGAAGATTTTTTGTTCTTTTTAGATTTTTAAAAACTCAAAACACAAAAATCTGGATCATATTTAAGAATATTATCCTTATTTTAAGTAATGTTTTTTTTTCTAGAGAAGATTTTATTTTATTTTTAGACAAAAATAAGATAAATTGTCTAAACATTTGTATTTTTCTTACTTTCTCAGAAATCATGTTTTGTAGTGCATGTTTATCAGTAGCTCCAACTCTCCTGTGTACTGTAATTTAAATGTATTGAAGAACTAATATAAATCCTCTGCAGACTTAACCCCATGCACTAGAAAAGCTACATTTTGCTGCTGATGTTTATGTTTAAAATTAAGTAAATAATTATTTAATGCATCTTTGTAAAGGTTTATTAAATGAGGCTTGCATGAACTACTAGGAAATCTCAGAAAATAAAGGATTTATTAAACGTTTAGGCATCAGTCAAGTTAGATATTAGCCTAGCATTTCCATTGGATATGAACTCATTTGAGAATGATATATCAAAATGTCTGGAACATCCCTTTAATAAGCCAGTAACTAACCTTAAGGACCAATAATGACTATTTATCCATTCTACTTGTTACCTTCTACCCAGCATCTCAGGGACGTTAGGTTTAAAGGTCCTTGAAGGTATTTAAAGATCCAAACTCTCATCCAGAGCGCTCCTGCCTCACGTGGAGCTTTCCTTTTTCCTCATGGTCATCAGTGAGTGCAGCAAAGGACCAAACTGTTTGTGTGTCTCGGTTGTTCTGTGTCCCGGAAGGTGAGCCTTATCAGCAGCCCATGTGATGGTGTCAGTAGCCAGGACCCAGACCGTGCTATTGTGCCCCTGCCTGAGTCCAAGTGACGGATGACAGCGCCTTCTCCCCCGGAGGAAATGAGGAGGCCAAAGGCAAGCCCAGGGCCGTGTTTGAAATTTGAACAAAATCTTGTTCTCACCAACTTATCAGTGTTAAACGCGTCCAATATTCCATCAGGGCCAGCGTTTGTGTCCCTCGGGGCTCGTTGTGATAACAAGGTTAGGAAAAATACACTAATTAGGGGTGAGAGTGAACCAAAACCTTGTTCTGTGTATCTTGGAGACCCTAAAAAGAGGAAGTGGGGTCAGGCCCGTCTGGGTCTCCTGGCCTTTGCCCTCCCTCGGGTCTCATAAATTAGGCTGCTGTAATTCTCTCCCAGACGGCCTTGGCCCAGCAGGTGTGTGTTTGTATATACGAGCGCTGACCGGGGATGGAAAGGCTGTAATATCTGTGATCTGCACTGTTGGGAATTTATTCTGGGAGGAAACGTGCACCCTATCTAATCCGCCCTGCTGCGGTCACGTGGGCAGTAGATAAAAATACTACAGAGAAGCAAAGTCAAGCGTTCATCAAGTGAAAAGAGAAAATAAGTTTAAAAATAAGGTCAATAGGTTGGATTTTACAGATTTCACTGCAAACAAAAGTTTTTATTATTATTTTATTAAAAAGGCAATTGCCATAAAATAAAAACATGCATACTGACTTTAAAAAGTAAACTTGCTGGTAAAAATGTAGCGAGATCAGTGAAGTATCAGTCACATGATGTTTTATTTATGATTTACTTGACTGAATGTGTCAAAAAGTTATGGAACGTTCAGCTAAATTTTCTTTTAAAAATGTATGAAATTTAAATGCCACAAAATTCCAATTTCTGACTTGTGAATACATATTTTAGATCATTTAGATTTTAAATATTGACAAAAAGGCCTATATCAATGGCACAGTTTTGCTTGCTTTTAGCACCCCCTAGTGTCCATTATTAATTCACTGTGGTTAAAACAAAAGTGAAACTTATCTCCTCTCTGTGCGTTCGTCTTTTTAACACCTTAATCTAACTGCTGAAATGTCTCCTCAGCCTTCATTAGTGTCTACAGGAGCGGTTCATCACTAAATCAAACAAATCAGCTGTGTTCATGATCTAAAACATGCAGGAGACATGCTGGAAGCAGACTGCAGCACCAGGCATGTCAGCTCCACTCCACTCCACAGCTCCCTCCACCAGCAGAGACCAGCACTCTGAAGTTGCAAGTGTGGTATTCTGGCCACAGAGGGTGGTGGGGGTCTGAGTGACATTTCATACTGGCTCAAGAAAATGATTTAAAATATGAAAAAGTTGCGTAGTATCCCTTTAAAATGTGAGAAGATTAAGGACAACGTTACTCATATTTTTAATACATTTGCATTGGTCTCTAGTAGGAATGAATGCCTTGTAAGTCGGACTCTGGGGGGAAAAAAGCACTGGTGCACCTGTTTGAGGATGGAGAAGTCAGCTGGAGGAGAAAGTAGACAGCAGGATTTGGAGTCTTATTTCCTGATATTTGGACATCTCTCCTCTGATTGGCTAGCAGCAACGCGACTCTACCACTGACTCTGTTTGCTCTGCAACGTTGATGTTTTATCTCCACAAATAACACAAGCCTGAAGGAGTTCTGCTGTGTGGTGGAGTTGCTAATGCTAACAGTTAGCTTCTACTAGCCGAGACAATCTCTGCTGTTTCCTGGACGCTAAACCAACAACAGCCTTCCCCGTCGTGAGTCAAGATGGGTGAGTCCATGAATGTTCAGTGACAGTGTGACGTAGATCTGTCAGGATTTTCTAATCCTAGATTTTCACCATCTATTTTCTATCAGAAGCTAATGCAGGAGATAGGTGTAGGAGACTATTTTCATGTTCAGCCAGCATGAAAAACTCAGAGTAACTGATTATAATCAGAAATAATCATTAAAAAAATGGTTTTTCAGTCAAGTTGATCTCTAATAAAGGGACAGAAAATTAAGTTTTACCTGCAGCACTGACATATATCAAAACATGTGAAAAATGATCCAATTTGAATTTTTATCATTCCACATTTACATAATAAAACAATTTCTCTCTGAATTCTATCCTGTGAACCACTGAAAAAATAATGTTTTTAGTTTTTTATTCCTTGAAAACTTACAGCATTTTGAATGGAAATGCATGTCGTGACTTGCATTTTCCCTTGTTTTAAGAAATCAACCCCAAATATGTGCAGAAATCAGAGCTAAAGCTGTATTTTAGTGTCACTTTTTTCTCTTTTTAACAAGATTGAACACAGAGTATTCTTGCAAAAATGCAACAATTTCCATCCTTGATTTCCAAACCGTTAAAGAGGTGATTCACAAACTCCCATTATGGTCTTTACTTCCTGGTTTGTTTAGATCCTCAGTTGTAAGAAAATTATTTACTGTATCTTTAAAATAAAAGTTAATAGAATAAAACATTTTTATGGCTTTTACATATTGACTCTGCTGACCTCTGACCTCTCAGAGTGCAAAACCAACTCAGCTAAAATATCTTGGACTTAAGAATTACAGCCGTCAGACACAAAGGTCTGCACCCTGTTTGGAAAAAAAACGAGGGTTAAAATTCAAACGTGAGACTTCCACTTCCTGTCTTTGTGCTTTAGCATGCATATTTGTGAGACGCTGCAGAGCTAGAGTCAGCCAGAAGACAACATCAATCTCTCAGAGCAGCACAATGTGGGCCTTGTGTTTGAGGCTCCACCCAGCCTGAAGGACACATCAAAGCAGCAAATGACAACTCTATTAGGGGACTGTGTTGATATTTCTCTAAACAAGCTGACTTTCTTTCTTCTTTTTGCTTTAACCCATGTCACTGCTGCAGCTCCTCTAACTCATCTAACATTCTTGATTTTTTTTTCTCATAGAAAAGTATGCAGGAGCAAAGAAAATACAGATATTTTATGTCCTGATGTTATTTGCACGCTTTAGCTACACTAGTTGGAATGCAGCCCCACACACACACACACACACACAGATGACGGATGCCTTTTTGCTTTATGCATGCTCCATCAGTCGTTCGGCTGCACAGGGAGGTCCCTTGCTCGTCGTGTTGTTGCTGTGTCTGGTCTCTTGTTAGAGAATTGATGACACCGTCTTCAGAAAACAAACAAGGCGGGAAGCTAAAAAGGTGGTCACTCACCACAGATCTGTGACCCAGAGACATCAGGGGCCACGGCAACATGCGAGCCGCGCTGCACACACACACACACACCCCTCACCTCCTGGAATGTGCGGCGGTGTGTGTGCGCACACGCTCTTGTTTGTGTTTCAGTGATACCGCGGCTGGAATGTGGCTGTCTTGTGCCTGAACATTTGCCTTTCATTGTCAGGATCCTGCAGCATTAACGGTGACCTGTGTGCAGAACGAAAACAAAAACCCTCTCGGCATTTTTTTCCCCGCTTTTATGTCATGTTTGTAGCGCGCTGCTTGATGCCAAGATAAATGTTCCACATTTCAGCGTGAAGGGATTGCACAGAGGAGGCCTGTGAGTGTGTGTGTGTGTGTGTGTGTGTGTGAGTGAGTCAGTGATGGGGGACCTGACACACACGCCCTGTGGGCGCTGTCTTGCCAGAGGGAGACTCCTGTCACTCCCTGCTCTGACTTCACATCAGAGCCTGCATGGTCCGCGCGCCCCAGGCCTCTTCAATACACACACACATGCATGCATACACACACACACACATGCACAAAACAAACCCCCTTCTCCGGGGCCCCGAGCCTTGTTCTGGGAGCTCAAATCCTATAATTGCAGGTCTGACAGTGATAGCCAACATAAGAGACACCCTCACCTGGTTGTAAAGAATGAAAACATCTACTGTCAGCGTAGCAGAAGTGTGTGTGTGTGTGTGTGGGGGGGGGGGGGGGGGGGGGGGGGGGGGGGGGGGGGCTATGGAGAAAGTGAGCAACATGTAGGATGACTAACGTACGAGGTCTGTGGCAACCCTACATTAGGGTTATTTGCACACCTTTTGTTCGAACTCTTTGCGAGGATTTATGAGGCTTTAAAAATACTTTATAGGAACTCATTCATTGTTTAGACAGCAGCCGGCGTCAAAACGAGATATAAAATGACTTTTTCACAGTCTGAACAGGTGTCTTTTACCTTTTTTTGGTGGTTAGGTGAGATGTTCTGCTTGCTTTTGTCTGGATTCTGACTGAATGGCTCCAAACAGCGTGCAGCTTTTCATGTTTGCAGGGAATTTTGTAAAAATACGACCCTGCCTGTAAGTAGGGCTGATTTCTCAGTTTCTTCAGCATTGGTGGGAATAGCTGGTTTGTTTTTGCTTTGTGAATTTGGCCGATCTAAGGTACTTCTCAATAACTCCCATTTTCTCACCTCCACTCTAAAACACTCTGTTGATGTGTTATTGCTATACTGTAGGTGGCATAGAAAGCTGGGAAATCAGATTTAACAATTCCTTCTAAATGTCTTTTTCTACATCTATGCGTTCTGTTTTGTAGGTTTGCAGATATTTCTGATCTTTGTCTGATATGATAAATTAAGTGGAGGAGTTGAAGTGTCTCGGGGTCTTGTTCACGAGTGAGGGAAAGATGGAGCGTGAGATCGATAGGCGGATTGGTGCTGCGTCTGCAGTGATGCGGGCGTTGTACCGGTCTGTCGTGGTGAAGAGAGAGCTGAGCCAAAAGGTGGAGCTCTTGATTTACCAGTCGATCTACGTTCCTACCCTCACCCATGGTCACCAGCTTTGAGTAGTGACTGAAAGATTGAGATTGCAGATACAAGCAGCCAAAATGAGTTTTCTCTGCAGGGTGTCTGGACTCTCCCTTAGAGATAGGGTGAGAAGCTTGGTCATCCAGGAGGGGCTCGGAGTAGACCCGCTGCTCCTCCACATCAAGGAGCCAGTTGAGGTGGCTCGGGTATCTGATTAGGATGCCTCCTGGACGCCTCCCTGGTGAGGTTTTCTGGAGACGTCTGACTGGGACGAGACCTAAAGGAAGACCCAGGACACGCTGGAGGGACTATGTTTCTCGTCTGGCCAGGGAACGCCTTGGGATTTTCTCGGAGGAGCTGGTCCAAATGGCTGGGGAGAGGGATGCTGCTGCCCCCGCGACCTGACTCCGAATAAGCGGAGGAAAATGGATGGATGGTAAATTACTGATATCAACTGGTCCATCCTGATTGGTTCCTATTAGGAATATCCCATATTAACGGCCAATATTAACATTAAAATGTAATATGGGAAATGATCAGTATTGGGTTTTTACTCCTGTAATCACACAACTTTTACTTACTACGCATAAATTATACATCAAACTCTTCAGCTAATTCTCTCACTCATAATGTCCAAATATGATCTGAGGTGAAGTTTTAGACAAGGCAGCTTTATTTGTATAGCACATTTCACTCAGAGGCAAGTCAACGTGCTTTCCATTAACAAACATTAAAATAGCATGACAGCACAATTAAAATACACAAATTATTTCAAATTTAAGAATCAGAAAAAGACAACGTTAAAGGGTGAGCAGTTACAGTGCAGAAGGTGCAGCATACAAAACATTCATTCAAAGGCTGATCAATACATTAAAATTTTGATTTAAAAGTTTCTAGAGATATTAACTTTAGAGATATTTCTGTTTGTTTGGCACAACTGGCATAACTTAAATTGAAAAAGTTTAAGTATGTACGATAGGGGATATGTAATTTTATTTACCTAAAATTATTTTGTTTTGTCCTTTTTTATGAAGGGGGACGTCACAAATGATGATATCAGTTTATATCAGTAGAGTTAGACTAAACAGGTTGGAAAAAGCCGATAACAAACATCCCTAGTTCCTATGAAACAGACAAATAGACGAGTTCTTCAGTAAATTTATGAATGCATAGCAGAGAAAAATGGCAGAAGAGGAATCCATCTGAACTCAGGAATGTTTACGTCAATTTGAATATTTTCGATTTTACAAGTTATTGTCGACTCAAACATGTTTAAATCTTGACTGATGAATTAATCAGTTTTATTGATGCTTTTGAAAACAATAAATAACTTGAATTGTAGGAAAATTCTCTTGTAATTTCTGAACCTCAATAGAATTCACATTGTAAATGCAAACAAGTGTCAAGCAGGGATTTAACCAAGACTTTCCCGTGTCAGAAAAAGTGTTCAGGTAAAGGATTCACCAAGCTTGTTTGCACATTGTCAAAGTAGAGAAGATTCAGTATGAGAACATGATTCTGAGTCAGATGAAACACAGAAAACAGAGGTTTATGTGCATAACTTTTACTCCTATAAAGGTATTTCAAGTTGAAATCAACTTATTATTTGCATTTCTTACAAAATGGATCAAATATTAGCAGTTAGCGCTAAAGCTTCAGACAACTTCAGGCCTTCCCTTCAACTAAACTACTATTCTGGTTGGGAAAAGAGACGCTGGACTGACCTTCATTTATCAAATACTTAAGCTCCTGCTGACAGAGAGCCGGGTTGTTTACAGCACATCTCCGCCCAGACCCTTTGGGACAGAACGGAGGACAGTATTTGCACATTTAAACAGAATTATATGAAGTTGCTCAAACAACATGAAGCCCAGGGTTCATTTTAATGAAATGTACACAACCTTTGACCCCTAGAACAGCACTTTGTTTGAAAACACTTTATAAATAAAGTTATTATTATTATCATCATATACAAGAACTGAAGGCAGCACCATTTACAGAATGACCTACAATAACATTTCCCAATGTTGTTGCGCCCTCTTGTGGCCACATCTCACATCGCAACCAGCTTCTGAACTAGAGGATGTGAGTTTGGTTGTGAAACCAAACGAGGCGTTGGCCAACAGAGCAGCTCCTGTGTTTTCTTGTATTTTGACCTGAGATAAGCTCGTCTGAAAAAACAGGAAAGAAAAAGAAACATGAAGGCCTGTCTAACAGGGTGGACTCTGATTGGTCAGCCCGCTCACTCCCACTTTACAGCCTTTGAAGTTGAAGGTGAAAGTCTTAAAAGCGAGTCGCCGCTCAGGTGACTGGTCCAGTCTCCAGTTCGAGGAGCCATGTCGGTCTTTCGTGAGGTCACGCTAGCTGCCCCTGTGGCTGTTTTTAAGTTGACGCAGGATTTCCACAACGACCCGTTTCCTGACAAGGTGAACCTCGGAGTGGGAGGTAGGCAAGGGCGTAAGAAGCATAAACAAGTGTGGGGGGCACCGGGTCCTCCCCCAGAAAAAAATGTAAGGAAGTAGATGTAATTTCTGCGTTCTAAATTATAATTAGTCCTAAATGAATGTTTATAAATTAACAGAAGTGAGATTCAAAAACTAAAACAATTATCAATGAAATAACAGTGTCAATAAATGACGTAAAATGAGATGTTTATCCTAGTTTGTTACATTTTTACTTTTGTTATCTCCTTATGTCTTTTGTGTCTCTGGGGAGAGCAAACAAGAAAATTATCCGCTGTGACTTAAAGTAAACAAAAAGCTTCCTCAATGTTTTTCTCAGTTGAATTCACATCAGTTTATCGTTATTTAACAAAATAAATTTTAACAAAAACTTCTACAGGGTGGCACAACAGCACAATGTTGTCTTAATTCTTCTTTGATTGTTCTTTCGTTCAGAGGAGCTGATCACTTTTTTTCTGTAAAGATTCTCCGTGTCCCTAAATAAGAGACAGATGATCACTCAGCCGCTGTCACTTAGACCCCCCCCCCCAACCTGGCTTTCCCGACATCGCAACACTCGGTCTGAGCCCGACTTGACCTGAGTTTTTTTTTTACGCGCTTCTTAAAACACCAAGGAGGAATAATAACGTGTCCACGGCGTCTTGAGGTGTGCCCTCCTCTATTGTGCGAGCACTCGGTCCACCTCTCTCTCTAGTTCGCCAAGCATGACTCAGCGTGCTCAATTAACATAATTAGACCAAATTTGTGGCTCCGTTAGCTAAAGTTAGAACTTTCACAACAGCAGGCAAACATTTTACTTTGAAATATACTTCAAGATCATTTCAAAGAACGCAGACACTTTCCCAATCATACATTGGTTTAAATGCAACTCTTTAAAATAAAACTGAATATTTCCTATTGCGTATAAAATCAAACTACGGTGGCTCTGAAAAGTCAAGCGCAGGTCACAGAACGTAAGCACTTTTATTTAATTGAAGATCTTGAAAGTTCTATTTTTTTCAACGTTCACAAATATAGTGAGTATTAAAACTTTTGATATTTTTAATAATATTGGAAGTGTGCAAAACTCCAATTGAAACTGGTGATGGCTCAATAATATCTACCTTTCTGGGTCAAATAAATGAAATAATAATTTTGAATATGTAGAAATCCTCACCACAAAAAAGACAAACACTGAAAAAGCTTGAATTTCATTTAACGCAAAGATGTAAAAACTACAATTTACTCCTAAAAGTGAATGTTGTAATATTACCACTGCTGAATTATTCCTGTCTTTCTCTCGTGTCACTGCCATCCTGCAATTTTATCCCTGGTTTGGGACTAAAGAGTTGATTGAGCTACTTTGTCATTAGAAAAATACACTGGACTTGTAGTAGTTTTAAATATGTATAAGTTAGGCCTGCGTTTCCCTTAGAGCGAGTAAATGAGACATTTATGTCCCTGGTACAGATGTTTTCCCTTATCGACCCCCGATATAATAATTCATACAGGAGAGTAAATGAGGAGCAACATGTAGCTGTTGTGGCAGGACAAGGCCATCCACTGAGTCCCGATTATTATTCTGAGGTCATTTAATCCCCAAGACACATCGCTACAGATGGTGAAATGCTGCTGCACAGCTGGTAAATGTAGGCCACTAAGTGTCTGCTGTCACAAACACCAAGAGTACCTTTGAAAACTGGAGCAAATTGTTCATAAATTACAAAATGACAAGCAGAAAAATATGACACAAGCTGTAGATTCTCAACTACAGAGTTTTTGTTTTATTCAAAAGATCAGCAGAAAGTGTTTCTGGTTGTTAATGAGGTAGACGATCTCTGTTCTGAGGATAAAGAGGATATATTGTCCTTGACTCCTTATCAGGTGGTGACACAAAGTTCAGCTGGAAAAAAAAAACACTAGTTTAAAGTGTGTGCTGTAAAATCTTGGTAAAGAAATTCACTGCTGGTTTTTGAACTGGTTCAAACAACAAAAGTCAATATTTGATTTCCTACTTTTGAATTAAATCAAGCATGATTTAAGCAGAAATTCAGAGTTTTCTCTCTTTCAGGATTCATGTGTGATTTTTTTTTTTAGAAATCCATAATTCTGACCCTGTACTGATATCATTTAGGAATGCATAAATGTTTTTGCTAAGCCCGCCCCCCTCGTCCTGTAGAGCCACGTGTAATTTGAATTGAGGGCTGGATTATACTTGCTGTTTAACGACGTGCATGCGTGTTTAAAATGGCTGCCACGCGTAACTTGCGTTGATTTGAAGCGTCACTTGTGCGCGTTCCCAGAAATTAACGCAACACGTTAGAATGCTGCAATATACGAGTAACCAGTAGGTGGCGTTGACAAAACAAGCAAGACACATGATGGTGACTCCATCTCTGATTTAGAGGTCTTTCATACTATCTAAGATACTGCTGTTGTCTTTTTTTCTGTCGTGATCTCAAAATTAACCAGTTACTGATCTCTTCTATTGACGCCATGTTTGTTTTGGTTGTGCCCACAAACCCGGCTCGCTATCCGGTCTGAGTACTCTCGTTTGCCCCCTAGTGGGACACTCCAGTACTACATGCAGTGCAGCTCCGTGTAGCAGCAAGTATGTGAATAAAGACGCAGCCTGCTGCCTGCGCCAATGTGTGGTTAAAAAGCAAGTATATTACAGCCCTTAGACATTTGTTTACTCACAGATGTCAATCGTAGAGCGTGCGCACATTTACGGACATAGCTAAACTGATGCAGAGTTGGTGACAGTTCTAAAGTCATTAAAAAAAGAAAATATATATATATATATATATGAATAAACAGCATAATGCGAGAACAGTAATTGTAAAACAAAGTATGTTAGCTGTGTTGGTCGGCCAGAGTTACGCATTCACAAACAAGAAGTGTTGCTACCAGCTAGGGCTGGGCGATACGGCCTATATCAATATCACTATCACGGTATATTGAGGAGTTCACCTCGATAACGATAAATGGACGATAACTACATGTATACGCAAAAACACAAGTTGTCCACTAGATGGGGCTGTCACGTGTATTACGTTGAGTCACGTTGTCATGTGACTCAAGGTGGTACAGCTTCTTAAAGGGACATGAACGTCGCCAACCTACACACATCTTTTCATTTTTTATTATTGAATTTATTAACACGGGGAAAATAATATCGATTGGAGTAAAATATTTTGATAATGATACATTTTGATTTAGTTTGCTTAGCCCTACTTCCAGCCATAAAAATTCCAAACATTTCATTTTGATCCGTTCTGTTACCTAAATGTTAACTGAGCCTCGTTATCCAGAGATAAGTCATCGGTTCTTCTTTGGCACATCAACCTGGTGAAATGATTCACGCCGGCTGCATGTGACCTGATAAGAATCCGTAAAAATGTAACCACATTTTATGATCTTTCCAACACAGATTTACAAAAAGATCATTATTAAATGTGTTTTTCTCTTTCCTTGCAGCCTACAGGACAGATGAATGCAAGCCTTGGGTTTTACCTGTGGTGAAAAAGGTGGAAAAGATCATCGCTCACGATGACGGGCTGAACCACGAGTACCTGCCCATCCTGGGCCTGCCTGAGTTCAGGTCCTCTGCCTCCAAGATAGTTCTGGGAGACGACAGTCCTGCCATCCGCGAGGACAGGGTGTGTGTTATAAATCACCACACAGTACGTCCTCTCACTCTCAATGTGACGGTATTTTGTGTGTGTGTGTGTGTGTGTGCCAGGTGGGGGCTGTCCAGTGTCTCGGTGGTACCGGTGCTTTGAAGATTGGCGCAGAATTCCTTAAACGATTCTACAACGGGAAAAACAACACAAAAACACCCGTTTATGTGTCAGCACCTACCTGGGGTACATACTCCGATTAATAATGAACCCTCCATCCACTCATCCCAGGACTTTGCCTTGCAGACTCTTCTTTGGTCTCTGAAGTCTTTAGACTCAAAGGGTCATAAAATCTTTGTGTTAATAATATCCCAACACCATCCCTTCTTATCAGTCCCCTTTTTTATCAATTGACGTTTGAGGAAACACCAATAAAATAATTTTACTGTGTCAACAGGAAGCGTAAGCAGTAAAAACAGCTATCCTAGGGTTTTTTTTGATCGTTTGTTTCAGAAAATCACAATGATTTGTTCATCAGCGCCGGCTTCGAGGATATCCGTCCGTACAGCTACTGGGACGCAGCGAAGAGGGGGCTTGATTTTAGTAGCTTCCTGAGGAACCTGGAGGTATAAGCACTTGGATGATACTAAATTCAGGTCATCGTTATTCATCTGGGAGTTTAGATTGTCTCTTGTTGCCTGCAGAGTTGTCCGGAGTGCTCTATTTTTGTCCTGCATGCGTGTGCCCACAATCCAACTGGAACAGACCCCACACAGGAGCAGTGGAAGCAGATAGCTGAAGTCATGAAGGTGCTTTGCAAATACAGAACATCTACAAAAGAAATGATCTCTGTTTTATTTTAGACGGGATCTGATGATTTATCTTTTTTTTTCTCCAGAGGAGGAAGCTGTTTGTGTTCTTCGACTCAGCCTATCAGGGATTTGCTACAGGCAATCTAGAGAAAGACGCCTGGGCTGTCCGCTACTTTGTCTCCATGGGCTTTGAAATGTTTTGTGCTCAGTCATTCTCCAAGAACTTTGGCCTTTACAGTGAGTGACCCCCTCAGCGGACCGAGAGACGCAGGCAGAATCCACAAACCTGCCTCACTTGATCTGGGCTTTCTGAAGGGAGGAATGCTTTAAATATAGCCATTCAGATCATTGTTTTCCCGTCTACAAGGCTTTAAGAAAATATCGATACACTGAAATATTGTCTTATTTTGTGTTGCGACACTGAATCAATGTTTAAAAGCAGTGTTCCTTTTTTATTGAGAATTTACATACAAACATTTACTGTATTTCTTTTATGTGGTGCAATTCAAACTTCGACAGCTAGGTGGCAGCAGTTTTTACCGCTTTTATTCTGACGTAACAAACTCTCTTGATAACACTGGGTGCTTCTTTGAAGCGTTTGGCCGAAGGCCCAGTCCCAATACTCATAGACCCAATACCAATACTCGCACTTCCATCCTTGCACCCTTCAATTGCACGTTCCCGGCCAGGGGTACGAGTGCGTAGGGTGTCCCGATTCTCAAGTGCGGAAGGTGACACGCCCCTTTTTGCACACTTGATCCACACTTTACCCAAGTCCGCATCAATGCGGACGTCGAACAAGGGTATTACCCACAATCCATTGCTGCGTGGGAAGTTTGAGAAGAAGGCGGAGCAATGGCTAAAGTGCCTTTTTTCACATTTTTTCAAATGAAAGAATTACATTTTAAGACGATTATTGATATTTATTAATGCTCTGAGTGTTTTAGACTAAGATTTAATGTGGACAGCAATGAATTTCAATTTAGTCAAATATTTGTTTGTTTGAAAGTTGTTAATAAAGAATTTTTTTGAAATTCCCACTAACAGCGACCAGCATCTCGGCATGCGTCGCAGTCGATGATGCAATGCTCTGTCCCAATTCGGCACACTTGTGTGCTACGCACTTGAAGCCTTACTGCGCACCTCCTAAGTGCACTTCACAGAAGGGCGTAGGGTGCAGTGCGAGTATTGGGATTGGGCCCAAGTCCTAAAATTAAATTCAGTCTTAAAAATTGCAAATCATCTATCTTTTAGTATCGCAATATCGTATAGTGGCGTATCACCAGATCCTTACCAATACACCCTTAACTTGTTTACCAAGATTATAAGTTTAGTTGAGTTGTATGTTCTAAAATGTTCAGCTTTTTTTAAATACAGCAGTGAAACAACAGCTGCTTCATTATGCCATCAGATGAGCGCGTGGGCAACCTGACGATCGTTGCTCGTGATTCGGACCACCTGAAGAGGGTTCTCTCCCAGATGGAGAAGATTGTCAGAATCACCTGGTCCAACCCACCGTCTCAGGGAGCTCGCATTGTTGCTCTCACCCTTAATTCCCCAGAACTCTTTGCTGAGTGGTAAGCACAAAAATCTACTCCTGGACAGATCTGTCACCAGAATTCACTGAATTTGACCCAGAGCTGTTATTTTAATCTGTTTAGGAAGGACAACGTGAGGACCATGGCTGACAGAGTGCTGCTGATGAGGTCTCAGCTGAAAGCCAAGCTTCAGGCTCTCGGTACACCAGGAACCTGGGACCACGTCACAAACCAGATCGGCATGTTCAGCTTCACGGGACTCAATTGTAAGTTCAAGAGCCCTAAACTAACCGATATTTACCAATAGATGTGGATGACAAACCGAATATTCACCGATACCAAGATTTATGACTCTTAATGACGTCATTTTTGCCCATGTTGGTATATTCGATAATTTAAAAAAACAAAAAAATGTGTGTAGGCTGGTGATGTTATGCAGTTGAAAATTTTACATCAAAAATCTGTAGATGAATTTTTTTTGGTGTATTTTGAGTGAAAAAAATTCAAATACATAATTTCACAAAATAAAATTTCAGTGTCAAAAATTCAATGTTTTAAAAAAGGCATATTCTGTTGAGACTGTTATACTTCCATAGAGATTGTATCTTACATACTTTGTGTTTGCAGGAAACTTTAGTTCTTATACTTATGTTTGGTTTAGTTTTTTAACCAATATTAACAACAAAAAGTACTTAGTACTTTGTTTTACAGCTTTTTTAAAGTAGTAATCGAAATAATATAATTTAATAGGTCTAGGGGGAATCATATACTATCAATACAACTGGCTGTGGAGCAATTATGCTGCCACAGCCCCATCTATTGGACAAACTTGTTTTTGCACGTAAAGGTATTTGTCAATTTTTCATTATCGAGGTGAACTGCTCAATATATTGTTATATTGATCTGAGGTCATATTGCCCAGTCCTATTTACCAATATTACATTTATTATATAAATGTTTGACACCGTGTAAAGCAACCACACCATCTATACTGCATCACCGTCACATGCCCAAATATTTAACACACGTTCAACCCAGAAACACATACGCATGTGCCTACAAGATGGTATCAGACCGATACCGATATACTAAAGATATCGCCCGATTCTGATGTTGATGCCGATACATCGTCCACCCCTAGTACACATATTTACAAATTCCACAAGGTAAAACTATTTAAAAAATAAAAATCTGCTTTTTGTCCTGCAGCCAAACAAGTGGAGTATTTGATAAAGGAGAAGCACGTCTATTTAATGGCCAACGGTCGCATCAACATGTGCGGTTTGACCAGCAAGAACATCGACTACGTGGCCGAGTGCATCCACAAGGCAGTCACCAGGGTGCAGTAGAATAAACCTCCTGCCTGGGCCACTCTGATCCTGCAGACGCTCTTTGTTTTTAACACATTTGAATCATTCCAAATGCAGATTGTCCACCTGCCCTAATGCCTCTGTTTGAAACATGCTGAATTCTTTTTTTATTCAACAGGAATGTCTCATGATATAGTAATATTCATACTTTTCTGTCTTCTTTTCTTTGTAACATGTATTAAAGTGTAAGAGGACCAAACTGACTGCTAACTTTAACATTTACCTCTAAATAAATGACTGATCGCTACATTTCCATCATCAGAAATGTATTTTTTTCATGTGAACTGTATATTTATCAAAGCCTGGTGGGATAATGAGAGTTTTCCTGACATTAAATCTACATTTTTTTCCTCCCAAGTTTCACTTTAATCAGCAAAAACATCAGTTATCTTGTTGTTCCTGACTCCGACTGGTTCCTGCTGGTTTAATGTTGACTGTGCAACACCGGGACACTGTTACGTCAGAAAAACTAATGATCAACCAGCTCGCTATCATATCTGTATGAGCAGCGGAGCAATAAAACACATGGCTGAGCACTCATTACAGCTAAACGACAAAATGAATGAATTACACAAATAGAGCTGTAAATCTTTGTGTTTGCATCGTGCAAAAGTCATGTTTACCTGGATTAAATTAGGAAGTTTTATCGATAAGAGAAATAAAAATAACAAGAGTTTGGTAAATTTATTAATATATTCTTTCTGTAGATCATTTGTTTTGTCCTTATCTTTGTGTAACATGGATTCTACATACAGCAAAAAATAACTTTCTTAAACATTCCTGGCAATAAAACAGCAAGTTCTCTGAAAGCTTTGAGGCGTTCGACTCAGAATGCTCTTTCTGAGTCAGCCATCACTTCCGAACCCTTCCCCCTCGTGTGTGTGTGTGTGTGTGTCATAGCTGTGCAGCATGCTTCGTCCTACCAGGCAGGATGAATTAAATCAGCGTGTGTCCCCAAACACCACCTGTGTGTGACTGTGTGTCGGGAGAAGGGCAGCGCCTTGACGTCATTGTGTCACACCGCTTTCGTCAGTTCCTTTATCTCCTTTAGACAAAGTTTCCATTTACTTTAACACAAATCAGATCGTTTTCACTCTTCTGTTTCACTGTTACCTGAAGATTGTCGAACTTTATCCTAGAGTCTATAAAAGCTACGAATCCACAGATGTCACCTTCCTTTCAGAGGAACCAAATCCAGCTTCACGTTAGCATGCATGAAGGAAAATCTGGATTTCTATAGATAATTTTACATTTAAAGCAGCGTAAATAAACATGTAGGTAGCGACTAAGAGATCCCTAATCCCCAAACCTTGTAGCTTATTTTGATTGGTTGCAGCTTTAACCCTGTCAGAGATGACTTTTACACTCTAACCAGGCCTTTCCACCAGATGCGTAAGCATCGCAGAAGGGCTAGCATATATAGGTGTGTTTATCATGGCTGCCTCGCGTAACTTGAGTTTGAAGCGTCATTTGTGCGCATCCTGTGAAATTTACACGACGCATTCGCGAGCTGCAATATACGACGCAAAGAAGAACCAATGACGTTGCATCTTTCTTTAACATAGAATGTGCTACTACTAGTTCACCTGTGGAATTAATTATAGATTCACTCAGAAAAAGGCAATAAAGTTTCTCTTACTACATAGGATCTCTACTAAGAAAGCACAGTAGAAACACTACTTGCTGTGTGTGTGTGGGGGGGGGGGGCTGCTCTGTCCTCTCAACCCCCACACACCTCTCGTGGCGGACGGCTGCTCATACTGAGCCAGGATCCTCTGGAGGTTTCTTCCTGTTAAAAGGGAGTTTTCCTCCCCACTGTCGCTACATGCTTGCTCAGTATGAGGATTGCCGTAAAGACGCTGACGCTAGTGAGTGATTCCATGCAATCTGCTGGGTTCCTTATATAGGAAACTTTTTTACTGCTAGGCTTAATGAGCTGAACTGTATTGGAATGTTTACTTTGTAAAGTGCCTTGAGACGACTCTTGTTGTGATTTGGCGCTATAGAAATAAACTGAATTGAATTGAAGGGACACGCTGCTGAGCTCATGGGGAAAATGCGTCTGCTACGTTACGCGCCGCTTACGCATGCGATGGAAAGGCCGGGTAAGAAATTAAATGTTGAGTTTACTTAACCAAGTTATGTCAACTGGTTCTACCAAACTTTACATTTGAGCAGCTAGGTTTAGTGGAACCAGTTGACATAACTTAACATAAATTCAACATTTCATTTTAGTGTATATATAAAACTCAGATAATTTATATATAGGAGATGAAATTCAAACAGTAGATGCAAATAAATCACTGGATCAATGATAACGGTAGTGGGTAGAGACGAGAGGATGATCAGTTAATAGAAAAACTTTGTGCACGTTTAAAAAAAAAGAATGAAAATGAAGAAAACATGCATTTCTGCTGGAATATTGCATTTCATAAAAGCAAGTGGTTGTGTTACGAGTATTTTTCAAGTGTTTAAAACCACTTGCATGGCTGTAATCACATACATGATCATTTTGACACATGATGGCTTCGTTTAAAACTATAATCTTGTAATTCTGTAAAAACTGTGCTCCTGTCTGGTAGATTTACTTGGTTTGCCTTGTAGTTTCTGTTGTGCTGGCAGTCGGTGTTTCCCTTTTGGCAACATCAGGACAGTTCCCTGTGCAAATAACATTTTCAGTATGTGGGAACTACCCTTTAGTAACATTTAAATAGGAAAAATACCCTGTTTGGTCAAGTATAAAGTCAAAGCTGGCTCAGATGCTGTCTAAGAATCGTCTCTGATTCCAAATGATTGAAATTATTATGGCTTAAATGTGGTGATTAGGTGTTAAACTTGTGGATGAGGTAAGATGGGATCAAAGCCAATCCATCCGGTTCAGTAGAAGGCGGGAAATGTGGGGTATTTGTTTGTTTTTTAAAGATTTGTCCAAGCAAGTTTTTTATGACCAACAAAGACGGGCAGAAAGGGTCTGAAAGTGCAGTCCTGAGTTTTATCGATGGCTACAGCAGAGAGGACGCCTCCTGTGAGAGACGCCCTGGAGAATTCTGGATGCCGCTGTGCTAACTCGCTGCTGATAGTTGCTCTGAACTCTCCTCCAAACTCTTTTCTCCATCTTGAGGCTTTTTCCTCTTCTTGTTACCTAGAAACAGAGAAGATGCTGAAAATCACCGGTTAAGACTCCCTTCTATTCTAATCGTATTCCAGCTACTTTGCATTGTTTTAATACATTTGAAAACAAATATGAGTCATTTATTTGCACCAGCAAGGACAGCTGCATCCGGGGGATCGGCTCTGCGGGAAACGGTGCGCTGCTCAAAAGGGACGCGACACGTCACCTGTTGCTAAGATACGCTTGGGACCGTGGCTGCGGCTGACAGGAAAGTTCAGGCACATCTGACAGCGTGTGTGGGTGAGCTGTGGCACTGCTGATGGTGACAAAGCGCTCACTCACTCAGTTTACGCAAGAGCTTCTTCCCGATGTTCTCCTCGGAGCTGGACAGGGACAGAGAGCTGATGAAGGGGGAGGTGGACGGCTCCGTGGGGACATCTGGAAGAGACGGGAGAAGATAGAAGACGTCACGATAGAAGTTGTTTTTGTTTAAACCCATCACTTATAAAACGAGTGGCAAATGCTGTTATTTCTGTGCTAATTCCTAAAATAACTTGTGGCTTTCAATTCTTTCGTCTGGTTTTATTCTACCGAATGAAGCGCCAAACAAGAAAAATATGTTTTGAGGATTAAAGGCATGGAAGAGTGGAGCAGCAGCAGCCATACTGACCGTTATCAGCAGAACTTTCATGGATGTAGGGGATCTCATCCATACGGAGGAACACGGTGTCGTTCGGACTCCTCTGTCCATCAGATTTACTGCCTGTCAGGAAAAAATCCATTATAAAGCCAGATGTCAGATTGCTGCATAACTGTGAGTCTGCCTGCAGAGGGCGCTAGAGAACTTACTTATTATCATCAAATAAACCTAACCATAAATAACCCTAACCCTAAATAACCCTAACCCTAAATAACCCTAACCCTAAATAACCCTAACCCTAAATAACCCTAACCCTAAATAACCCTAACCCTGACCTTCACATCTGGGTGTGAGACTTTTGGAAGACAGACAAAACCTCTTTAAACAGAAATAAAGTCTTTAAAGACACTTGTCTTTTGAATTCTTTAATGCATCAGTCATGATTTGGGGGCCAACATCGAGCACGCGCAGAACTTACGGACGATGCGGTTCCTCTCGTTGAGCTGGAAGGTGTTGTGAAGGCCGCCGTGAGGGTGGAGGTGTGCAAAGCGTGCCAGCCCCAGCCGAGTGTGCGTGCTCATGAGAGGGAGGGCGATGCTTTTGGAGCGAGCCTCTTGACCAGGAGGCCTCCCTTTGGCGATGGGATCCACGGCGTCCGGCGTCTGAGGGCAGCTGTCCATCCGGGTGGCTGCCAGAGCGTTCTGGTAGTGGTTCTTGGTGATCTGGATCACCCAGAAAACCAGCGTTTTTGTCAGTTTTACCCCCGCATGCCTCTATAACTATAAACCCTGTCTGGGCTGGGGGAAACGTGGGGGCACATGCATCATGTATTCATGCTTAAAAGTGGAGCACAATTATTCTTTGTGATTAAAGGAAAGCAGAATGAGAGACAGGATGTCTGCGTTGAGTCAAAATCAGGGATTTAGACATATCAAAGGCAGATGTTGCATTAATGGAGGGAGCCTAAAAGCACAGTTTCTTACTTGTAATTCAGATTCATTACCCCGAGTGAGCAGGAAATTAGAGATTTAATTGTGTTTATAATAACAGGAAGCTACGGGGTTTCATTTAGGGTATTATAATAATGATAATCATGTGTTTCTGTGTTTTGTTTGGGCGTTTCTGTTTGTAACCTTGATGATCTGCAGGTCTGTGAGTTGTCGGACTGAGTAGTCTGGTAAATAGGCTCCACCTGTTGTCAGCTGACCCACACTGCCGCCGCTCAGCAGCGACTCTGATTGGTTCAGGCTACTGGCTCGAGAGCTGTACCTGTGAGCTGAGCAGAACAGAAGGAAATGAGCCGTGAGAATACCTGTGTGTGCAAAACAGAACAAAAACTTTCCTTTTTTTTAACTAAATAGTTCTGCTCTCCTGGTTCACTTTAATAATTGTTATTAGTTGTTGAATAATGCTGCCTAGTTCTTTATGCATACACAGGTAAGGACATCTGCATTTAATTCAACATAATTAACCTTAAAGCATGTTACACAAGAAAGAAAGAAAGATAGAAAGAAAGAAAGAAAGAAAGAAAGAAAGAAAGAAAGAAAGAAAGAAAGAAAGAAAGAAAGAAAGAAAGAAAGAAAGAAAGAAAGAAAGAAAATTTTAACAAAAAAAATGTGTCACTTCTGCTTTTTCCAACAAACAAAAAAAGCTCTTGTGAGATTCTCAGTAGGATATATTTGATTACAGGAGCTTCTAGATTAGCTTTAAGGGTGTGATTCACTCCTTTAATCCATACATCTGCAGTGGTCTCCAGTAGGAATGAATATCTTGTAAATCGTACTCTGGGGGGAAAAAACTCCAGTGCACCTGTTCCAGGAACTAGAAGTGAGCCAGATCAGAGCTGAGCTTCAGACGACAGGATTTGGAGTCTTATTTCCTGATATTTGGACATCTCTCCTCTGATTGGCTAACAGCAGCATGACTCTACCACTGACTCTGTTTGCTCTGCTTGATGTTTTATCTCCAAAAATAACACAAGCCTGGAGGAGTTCTGCTGTGTGGTGGAGTTGCTAATGCTAACAGTTAGCTTCTACTAGCCCAGACGTTCTCTGCTGTTTCCTGGACGCTAAACCAACAACAGCCTTCCCCGTCGTGAGTCAAGATGGGTGAGTCCATGAATGTTCAGTGACAGTGTGACGTAGATCTGTCAGGATTTTCAAATGCTGGAGTTTCACCGTCTGTTTTCTGTCAGAAGCTAATGCAGGAGATAAGTGGAGGAGACTATTTTCATGTTCAGCCTGCATGAAATCTCAGTGACCAATTATGATCAGAAATAATCATTAACATGTGGTTTTTCAGTGTTCCACACCTTTAACAGACAACACTTAAAGGATGAGAGCTGGAGAGTGCTTGCTCTGCGGTCTTAGCTAGATTCCATATAATCCCGAGCACAGCAGGTCACGTCCATCCGCTGGGAAATTCTCTGAAATGACTTCCTTTTAATTACTTTCTTGCCACGGATTCTGCTGCAGCTCCTGCAGCTCCTGCAGGCTGACAGGCGCTGGGTGGCATTAGACAGAGAAAATACCACTTCTCTTACCCTGCCAAAGTCTGCTTATGCAGCCTTCATCATCACTGAATCATGACTAGTGACTCACCAATAGTCAGAGGTGGGATGAGTGCTGGCATGCCGTAGTAGGAAAACGCTCCATTTTCAAACCGAAGAGCTTCCTTTCCTATTTCCACCTCCACCCGTCCCTGCAGCGTGCACACAGACATTCAGACTGGCGTTTTGATGCAGAAAATCGGTTTAAACACACCGGATTACCTGTAGGACCAGGATGAAGTAGTCAACAGGTTTGTTTCTCTGGTAGAGGTAGTGCTGAGGAGCGTGCTTGCTCTTGGGGTCGAACTTGAGCTCCTGCACAACGCTGGGGTGTTTGATGAGGCGCAGCAGGATCTTATCTGAGAGATGGCACGGCCTGAACGGCTCCACCTCTACACGACAGATCCAGATCAGCACAAAGAAAACACCACGTATGCCGTCTCACACTCTGCAGTCTAGATCACCTGTAGCCAGGAAGCGATGTGTGGCCAGCAACAGCTGGGGTGAGATCTTCACCACCAGCTCGTTTTCTGCCAGTTTGAATATGGAGAAATCCTGCTGCTTCCTTTCAATGTTGGAGACTCGTCTTTTGGTCCGATTGTCAGCTGTGAATCAATAAAGAATATCTGATAAGTGGCATTAAATCATAAATACACACATTGTGCTGTACTGTGAAGCCTTAGCTGCTGCTTTGTGCCTGGCACAGCTTGTAGCTGCAGATGTCGATATTTTCCAGTGCTGAAGCTTCAGAAGCTATTTCTATCTAGGCTTGTGAGCAAACGTCTGGAGAGATTAGCTCCCAGTGCAGAGAGAAACACAAATTTTGCTGACATCTCTTCAAAAAAATGCCTTTACGAATACCAGACAGGTGCACCAGGGACTGACGTTCTATGCCTAATTGAAAGGGTAACGAACTTTAATGTTTGAAGTTGTCGTTTCTTGCAGTGGAAGAATTTTAAGTAAGAGCTCCCACAGAAGAACAGATTAGATGTAAAAATGAAGCGAGCTTGTCTTTTGAATGCCTCTCTGTCAAGAGCTTTTCCAGCCAATTAAAACTGAGCGGATTATGGAGATTATCTGTGAGCCTGGGTCATTTGCATGCATTATTGAATCATGCTTCCAAAAGCAGCTGGAAGCAACAGGATGGAAGGTGAATCAATGAATTGATTAGAGAAAAGAAAGTTAGATGGCACAGGGAGACGTTGGTTCTGTCATGTGAAACTCTTGGTACCCTTCATCAGCTTTTGAATGAATGTTTCTTATGCTGCACCTTCTGCACTGTATCTGCTCACCCTTTAGCTTTGTCTCCTATATTTCACTGTAGGTACAGTAATATTTTCTTTGTCTGCTTCATTTTTGTGAAATATGACATGCTTTGCAAAAAACTCTGATCATTGTAAAGGACATTCTCTCAGAAGCTTGATGGTTTGTCAAAGTTTTTTAACATTTCTTAACAAATTACATTCTTGAGTGTACAAGAATAGGTCAAGTGATGGGTCTTCTTCAATTAGGTCTGTTATAGTTTTACAGGTCAGACAGTGACGTAACTTGACTATGAAATTTGGCTTGAATGGTTTTAGGTGGTTGGCTCAACCTGGGGTTGGGTTTGCTTGGTCAGCCAGGTCCAGGGTGGTCCAGGGTAGCTGCATGTGGCTACACTAGCATGTGAATGGGTGTAGTGTAAAGCACTTTGGAGTCCTCTAACTTGGAAAAGCGCTATACAAATGCACACCATTTACCATTTCTACCCTTGCTCATCAATAATTGTCTTTCGAATCCTCTGAGACAACTCTGCCCTTAAGTTTCTGTAGTCCATGTTCATGTGTGGTACACACCCTGACACCAAACTACCCTGTGACTACTTTTCATTATTCTTCACAAGATACAAGATTGAAGACAGCTGTAATGTAGTCTTTCTGTGTACTACCTTTGTTGTCCAGGCCACGTTCATTAGATTGTTTTCTTTTAATGATAATGTTCAAAGTCAATATCCAAAATTTTACTTATTTCCATTGATTTTAGCAGAATAGTTCCAAGAGTTGTACCAAATATGTGCAGATAATATCTACATTATTTTAGTGGTCCAATGGAGTGGTCCAAGGAAAAATAAATATTTGTCAGCTTCTCTCACAAACGTGGTGGGAAATATGTAAATGAGAGGTAAAGATAATAAAAAAGTGGTGGGTGATGGTTGTATTTGTACATACTGTACAGGTCGGTCTCATCCACAATCTCAGACTTGATGATCTCTTCAATGACATCTTCCAGGGTGACGATGCCCATCACTTCATAGAAAGGGTCTCCATCACCTTCGCTGTTCACCCTCTGCACCACAGCCAGGTGAGATTTACCTGCGTGCATCAGAAACTAGAAAGTAAGCCGTTTCCTAAACCAAACGAAACACTCAGAGGAAACATCGCTGGTTAAAAGTAGCTCAGATCAAATATTTCTTACTGGATCTGTGTGATGGAGATGAAAATCAGCACCAACCGGAGAGGAGAAACCACAAACACATGGCGGGATCTTCCTCAGAGGGTGAATTTTAAATCAAAGTGTCAGGATTGCCCTGGTGCGAGTGCTCAGACGAGACAAAAGCAGACACCGAGATTAGTCTGGAGATATTTTGGCAGCTCCGAAGACCTCGACCCCCTTACGTAAAACCCTGAGATTATGCAACCGGTCTGAGGATGCCTGCATCTGCTGAATTAACTGCCTGTGCTGCTGCCACTTCTGTAAACACACGTAGGCTTTACCCATGAGCAAACCTCCCACACACAGCTCAGCACAAAACGCCTGCCAGATACGATGATGCAGCACGCCAGCAGCATCTCTGCTCGGAGTCGCTAAAGCGAATGTGACAAGAGGTCAGCGGTGCCACAAACCTTAAACGTCACAAGGAAATAAAAGGGGGATAAAAGGATTACGAGCATCTAACTTAATTTTTTTTATACATTTTTAACTCAACAATGTTTTTCATTATAATGAATTTTTCATTTTAGTCAAATTATCTAAAAAATCCCATTTTCTTAACTTTTTCTTCTCATTTGAAGACAGACTTCACTGGAGGCGTTTAGACCATCACGGTGAACATCATCAGCAGCTCAAACTGCAGGGGACAGACTGATTTAGGGGATCATTGCCAGAGGATGAAATGATGCTTTAATCCAGACGAACAAGAGAA
Source organism: Aphyosemion australe (assembly GCA_006937985.1). Classification (NCBI taxonomy): domain Eukaryota; kingdom Metazoa; phylum Chordata; class Actinopteri; order Cyprinodontiformes; family Nothobranchiidae; genus Aphyosemion; species Aphyosemion australe. The sequence continues at coordinate 388,864 of SSNS01000112.1, forward strand.
AAAATCCGATTGACGGACAGGAGGCCCTCTCTACTCCGTGTCTGAGTGAGATTGGCCGAGACGGCGCTCAGGTCAGATTCTCTGAAGAGCACAGGTAAATAAAAGGATGCAGGATTTGCCCCTCAGCTGCTTCTGCTGATGCACCCATGCACTGCATTACATCACTCATGTGTTACATAATAATCTTGCAACACACACACACTCTCTCTTTCTCGCTCTCTCTTACACACACTCTGCAGACACACATGCCTGCGGTGAAACTGGGTCCTCCGTGGATGTTCTTTTTACAAATGCTTCTGCTCCGGCGGGTTCCCAGACTCCTGCAGTCTAAGTTTGAAATCCATGTGTCATTTAAGATCGAGTATGACTTTTCTATTTTGGGATATTTTTGTCCCAACAGCCAGAAGAGAAGATAAATATCTCCTAGTTTACAGATGATGCTTCCCTGCTTGTGTTACAGAATTTGGTTCAAATCTATATCTGTTGTTTGTTTAAAGTGAATGTTTGTGCTTCCATTTATTGTTAAATGTGTCTTTTGAACTAGATTGACTCTGGTCCAGAAATGTCTCCATATTTTTATCACGCTATTGATTTTTGTTTGAATTATCTCACACTTCCAAGAGATTCTTTACGTTTTGTGCAAAAACATTGTATTTATAGGCTTAATACGGACTTTGCTTGGGCTGCATGGTGGCGAAGCTGGTAGCTTTGTTGTCTCTCAGCATGTTTAAATCACAGCCGCACCATTTGCATCATGGGATTTCTTCAGGTGCGCCGGTTTCCATCCACAGAAGAGGACGGGGGTACTCAGGGAGTATGAGGCACCAACAGTGCTGTCACGGTCTCACTACTGTTGCGGTTCTGAATTCAAGGTTTATCTGCCCTCTGGGGCCCCCTTGTGGCCTGGGGTCCCCAAGCAATTGCCTGCCCTACCTGTCAGTATGCAGCGCCTCTGTCTGCCCACAGACTAATAAATGCATGTCAGGTTAATTGCAGACCAAGTTGTCGCCAGGTGTGAGTGAATCTGACTGATTAATTGTTTCTGTGAGTCTTTCTGATGGACTGGCGATTTGTTCAGGGTGTCCCTCACCTTCCCCCAGATGACCGGCTCCCCTACTGAGGATTGGTAAAATTTGTGATGCGTATTATAACAAATCCATTGCTCAGCTGAAGTTTGTCATCAGTTTTATTTGTTCTTTTGCAGTTAAAAGTTGAATATTTTGAATCACCAAATTTTAAATAACAATATTAAAGAGGACATATTATGCAAAAATCACCTTTTGCATCCTTTTGTGCTGCCATGTGGGTCTCTACTGCCTCTATAAACACTCCCAGCATGAAAAGATTTCATCCATCCATTTTCTGTCAGTGTTTTGTGAATGATGTGCCTAAAACAAGCTGTTTGAAAAGGTCCCTGTTTGTGATGTCACAAACAGGGAAATTAGAATAGAGCCACCTCACATGTGCAAGAGGAAACTGCTGCTTGAGGAGCGGCGGCTCTACTACGAGCCCCTCCTGGATATCAGAGCTTCTCAGCTTATAGCAGTCTGAGCAGGGGAGGGTGGGCGTGGCCAGCTCCAGCTTGTTTTCTTAAAGTGACAGAGCCGTGAAACGACTCATTCTGGAAGGTACTGAAACTGTCATGAATAAAACTGCTGATGCTGCTTTATGTGAGGGGGATTTTGTGCAAAATACTTTGTGAACATGTTTTTATAGACCATGAAACGATTATAACTTGAGAAAAAAGTCATAATATCCCCCCTGTAAGACTGCAGTGCTCATCATTTATCCCACAACAGCTGACATTTCCATTTCCTGTCCTAACACAGACCTTGCCTCTGCCCATCTCCCCTCTCAGTAAGACGCCATCACAGCTTCCAGCCAACCTTTCTGAACAGCAGGAACTGTTAATCCTGAAGGGCAGGAGTGAAAGTCAGGGAAAGGTTGGGAATGAATTTTTTATGGTTGCTCTTCACTCATATGGCACTGACCTACAACTTCAAAGTCACAGTTGGCAAACAATTAAGTTTGATCTTGACTTGACCTTACCATGGATCACTTAAAACCACATTTCCTTATGATGAATGACCTGAGGCAGCAAACGTCTTGACCTGGAATTGGCAATCCTAATTTATGACCCGTCCAAAGCCAGCTGCTGCCCCGGACTGACACAGATTGATCTGTCTTAGCTAACAAAACAAACCGTTGCAGTCCTTATATAACCAGTCTCGTACTCCGATTTATTTTATGCAGTGCTGACAGTGGAGCGAACTTTGCTGAAGAGGATTGATTTTAAATCTTGTTAAGGGCTGTTATTAAGACTGAATAGATCTCCCAGAGGGAGAGGGAGCTCCATGGTGATCGTGAAAAGTATGAATGGGGAAGAAAAAGCTGAATAAAATGACATCATTCCAGTGAAATAGAGGAAATATGAATAGATGATGAGGATAAAAGTTCACAGGAAAATTAATCTGGTGTCACGTGGATATTTAGGATAACTCTTCTTGATAGTTAAACCTCTGCACTGAATGACACAGGATCCCATTACACACACGGCTCTGCCTGCTCTCGGGATCAAAGGGCTTTACCGGCAGATGCACTATGAGCCAATGAGATGATGAACTGAAAATTGAAAATTTCAGCACGGCCACTTTTTAAAAGAACATTTCACTCTAATGGTGCGTTCGATTTGTCCTCGGAACTCGGAAATCCCGACTTCTGAGTAGGAAAAATCAACAGAAACGCCCCCTAAAGTCGGACCTCTCAGTTGGAAAGTTGGAAGAGTTTCAAAGCCCAGACCTTGACATCCAAAATGGCAGCTCTCCATATCAACAACATAAGTTTTGGTTGAAATGTGTTAATTTTAGAGTGCGTTTAAAATCAATGTTAGCTGTAGCGTATGCAACTCTAAGCTGAACAAACTAAACGTGTTGTTTGCATGTCGAACGTACAGCTTACAGCAGTGTTATTAGGAGGAATCTACAAAAGATGGCTACCGTTTTTGAGGGCGTCGCCATATTGGAATCCCGGTAACCAGAACGCTGTTAACTTGGGTGTGACATCATTCCCAGTTCCGACTTCCGAGGTAAATCAAACGCATCATAACGCGTTTGAGACTGCCCCGGAAAAAACAGGGGGGTATCCAGGTTGGGCCAGCGCCACCCTGACAGTGAGCTGTCCCTGCCGTTGAGGGCGGAGCCTAAGTATTAATAAGTACGTATTGAAAAGCTGCAAAGCAGCTGTAACTGAATCGTCATATTGTTGTAATTACATATTAAAATTTGAAATACCTAAAGACAATATTTGCAATGTTTTCTTACAAAGGTGCCTCTCTAACAGAGCCGGCCCCCTCTACTGTAAGTCTAGAACCTCCCCTGGTCTTACGCACAAGTTCTGGACTGGTAAACCAGTGCTGTGATTTAAAGTTGAGTTACCTCTCTTGAATTCTTCCAGCATCACATCCAGTTTGGTGTCACTGAAGACGCAGTGCATGGGGTGCTTGTAAAACTGAGTGATTGTTTTCAGGGGGGTGCAATCGTCTGGATCCACGAAAGCCAAGTCTTTGACAAACAGGATGTCCACGATGTTGGACCTCTCGTTCTCATAGACGGGAATGCGGGTGAAGCCGCTCTGCATGATGTCGGACATCGTGCAGAAGTCCAACAGGGCATCCGAGGAGAGCATGTAGCAGTCTGACAGCGGGGTGAGCACGTCCTCTACGGTCTTGGTCCTCAGCTCCAGAGCTCCCTGGATGATGTTTAGCTCCTCTTTGACCAGGTCGTGGTAAGGGTCCGTGACGCGCAGCATGGCCATCAGTTTCTCCCTGGTGTAAAAGCTGCTGATTTCTTGGTGCAACATAATGTCCAAAATTTTGGACACTGGATAGGCGATGGGGAAAAACACCAGCATCAACAAGCGGGTCGCGCACAGCGTCTTGGAGGCGATGGCGAGGCTGTGCCTGGACGCCACGGAGTGAGGTAAAATCTCCCCAATGAAGAATATCCCCAAAGTGCACGAGGCAGTCGAGAGGGCAGTCATGCCCAAAATCTGACACATCCACACCACGAAGCACGTGTTCGTCAGCACGTTGCCCAGGACCACCGTGCAAAGGATGTAGTTCCCGTGTTTACGCACTGACTCGATTTTTCGTGCGTATTTCTGCTCCTTTTCGGTTCCGCTGTTCTGCAGGACCCGCAGCTCCACGGGGTCCAGAGCCAGCATGCTGATGTTCAGACCGCTGCAGAGCGCGGACAGCCCCAGCAGGAGCACGGAAACTCCCGCCTGCAGCCAAACATCCGCCTCTGGAGGTCTCTCAACCACAGCCAGCCAGAAGTCTTTGGTGCTCAAGTGTTCCCATCTCACTCCATCAAACGCGCACATTGAGTAGTACTTGATCGCCTCGTCTCTGCGCAGGTCTTTGGCGAGTAGCTCAACCAAAACTGAATTATGACTTGAGGTTGATTTAAAAGAGCCCAGCAACTCGATATCAGAGCTGCGGGAACTCTCTTCTTCACACGGGTTTCCTCTGGACAGAAGCCGCCCTTCTGCGTCCCCGCTCGAGCCAGTTGGCTCCTCGATGAACGCGATCCATGGAGCAGGTGCGGCATCAGGTCTGCTGCTGATGTTCTGGCTGTTGGGATGCTCGGAAACTGGAGATGCGGAGTAGTAAACCCTCAGCAGGAAGCGGGTCCCCTCTGTGGCTCTCAGAACACCGTCCTGCACGGACAGATCCCCGCTCTGGGTGTCTTCAGGTCGGACACCGAGCAGTGCTGCAGTCGGGACCGGCAGGGAGGAGAGCGTAACGGTGAGGAGGAGGATGGAGAGCTGGCGCGGATGCAGGATGCAGCAGGGAGCATCCGCAGCATCCGCAGCCATCATGCAGAATGAACTACTGGAGGATGTGGGAGAAGTGGGTCACGTGGTGTGCGGACGGGATGGATGGAGCAGCTGGTGGAGGGAAACTCAGAAAGGGGAGGTAGGAGCCACTGAAATATAGATGACGTCCTGTGACGTATGCCCGACTTGCTTTTCGTCGCATCCTATAAATAGAAGGGAAGAGATGCCCATTAATGTTTTAAGTTCAATCAAAAATGCACTTTGGTTTTATATTTTTATTTTTTCAAAATAAAGCAATAAATAAATAAAACAGCTCTGCATGAAAACCAAAACACGAAGGTGTTTTATGGTCAACAGTATTTTGGGAATTTGAGCTTGTTCCGGTACTTCTGCGCTGAAGCCACTAGATGGCAGTATTGTCGCCTGTTTAGATTTAACCCTCCACTGAAGATTCCTGAATCCTGCACGAGTTCAGGCTGCAGGACGCTTCCAGATCAAGGTCTAGGAGTCAGTAAGTTGCATGATGTTGACCCAAAACGAATAAAATGTTTTAATTCATAAGGATGTGGCTCTCACCTGCATTTACACGGATCCGTCACATTTCATTTTATATCATTGCATCTGGATGAATTATAAACATTATTATTTTAGCACTACTAATAAAAGAAGAAACCTATATTAATCCATCATCAAGTTACACATTATTATTATTATTATTATTATTATTATTATTATTATTATTATTATTATTATTATTATTATTATTATTATTATTATTATAGCCCATTTGAATTGGGAAAAATACTTAAAGATACATTTTAATCAAAAACAAACAACATTAAAGTTAGAAGAGAGACTTAAAAACCTAAACATAATCCATCATGTCATCCCATTACAGCGGACGCACGCGCCTGGAACATCCCCCTTTAGTTTTCCATCGGGTAAGTTTAAAATCAGCTTATTTCGCAGAAAAATAAATTTTAAAAAGTGTGAAATAAATTCCGATCCACGTGGCCTACATGAAAAAATTAAATAGAAACTCAACTTTCAGTTAGTTTTAAAGGTCCCCTGGGCCCCCGCTGCCCATCGGATCAGATCTGTTAATTAAAGGACGACATTTACGTCAGAAAATGGATTTTATTATAATAAAAATCGATGGGTCAATGAGGCAAGACACGCTTTCGTTCAGAAGCTCAACACTTTTTAACAAACGTATATGAATAAACAAATAACGCCAGGATAAAACCAGTTTCTGTGTTAGACTTTAGAGAGAATCCATCATCTTGACAGCTCCTCAGCTGAATGTCGGTATCGAATAATTTTGTAAGCGTATAAAACACCACTTATCTCTTCTGAGCTCCAAAAGCTGCTGAAACAAGAATAAAACACACAAATTTGCCTTTAAGATAAAGTTTCTTGTCATTTGTAAACTGAAAGTTTAACTTAAGCAACATTTGGGAGACTTGATCAGAATAAAAATACACAAACGTTTTAATTCATCCAAAAACTAAAAGGTCAAGTTTGAATAAAGTTGGAACGACGCAGAGAATCAGACTATTTTTTTATCTTATATGAATTCAAGTTTATAACAAACCACATTTTTCTACTTTATCCTTGACGCGCATTGTGGCGACGCTTTGGAAGATTCTGCGCGTAAATACGCATCGTGGGCTTTTTGTGCGTAAAGATTTAGAAAGTTAAGCTTTTCAATAAAATAAAAAAATAAACTTGACCCTTGACTAATCCTCTCGTGAGACAGCGGTGACCTCTCCTCGCTTCACTCTGACCGCCCGGGGAGAGTTTGGCGTCTCGTTCCCAACACTCTGCACTTTAACAGCATCTAAACCCATACAAGAGCCAGTTGGGTTCCATGCGTAAAAGCTTTCCATCTTAAATTGGTTTGGAACCAATCGAGTCTTAAAATGTGCGATTAGTTTGTCAAAATACCTCCTGGGCCTTTTTATGAAACTTGCTGTATCTGGTTTTCTTGTTTTGTTCACTTCAGCCACGGCCCGTGAGGAGAGTTTTCTCTGTGTTTTTTAAATTACTATTCAAAAAATGCGTAATTTAAAATGCGTAACTTGTCTCTGATCCTGTTTTTTGTCATGTGTTATGAGAGATGATGCAAATAAATGATCATGGGTCAAGTTTTCGTGTCTCGTGTTTTTTTCCATTCCCAGTCAGAGTTTTTGTAGCTGATTGATGATTAAAAACACAATTTAAAGAGCTTCTAATTTAGAAAATCAGGATTCTTTTACTTGTTTTGAGGTCATTTAATAATCAAGACACCTGTTAGATTTTTCATAAATAGATTTATGCTTATACCCTCTACAGGTTAAAATGGTTTAAGGCCAGAAAACATAAACTCAATACATTTACATTGGGAAAAAAAACAATGTTGGAGCTATTCTGATCCACATCACTGTCAATTTTCCAGTAATTAAGTTCAGTAAAATAAGGAATTTCAAATGAGAACAAAACAAGTATTTAATCTCTACTTGGAAACTCCTCTGTGTTTAAGTCTCAAACGACCTTAAAAAGAGTGAATGTGTTGTCTTATACCTCAGAGAGCCTTAGAGGGGCGGTGCTGTCCCCTCTCCTCCCAGTTTCTGGCTCGGGAAGGCTGGCTCGAGGCGTGCGCTCTTGTGAGCAGTTCCCAAAAATACTCAGAGGGGCGGGGGGCAAAGGGGGGCTGAAAAAATAACCTAGACAGGAAGACTGATCCAGATCGATGAGACCGAACTAAAGAACCACAACTGGATTTAGCGTCAACGCCTGCTTTCCTTCCAGCTTTGAAACCCTTTTTACGCACGCAAAGCGCCCAAACCGAGAAGATGCCCGCGTCCTCTCCGTGCGTGACCCCCTGCTCCTCACTGTGGCTGGCATCTTTAATTGTTTTGGTGGTGCAGTCGATGCTGTCTTCCTCATACTCGTTCCCCTCTTCGTATCAGAGACCTGCAGCCGGTGGGAAGCGGCCGGGCTTCATGGGGAGGACGCTGGTCCTCCTGGATGTCAACACCCGCAGTCCGATCAGGGTCCTCAACGACAACTTCCTATCGCTGCAGCTAGACCCCTCAATCATCAAGGACGGCTGGCTGGACTTTCTGAGGTACGGAGTTGCTCTCAGTCCACACAAACCTGCACTATAGTGCCCTCCTCTTGGTGTTTAAAAAATATGTTGTTATTGATTACGCACGCAGCCACGTTGCCTGAACTGTCATGAGTGATTCATCACGTCTCTTCCTCTCAGAATATAAATTATAAATAAATGAAAAACCACATGTAGTGCAGAGAGAGTATTTATGATTAAATCAAACCAAATAACAGCTTTAATTAAATCCTTATGATCTTGTTGGACTTATTATAATGTAAACAACACTTGTGTAGATTATTTAAGGCTTATTATTAGGAATAGAAAAGAAAAACCTAGTCTATTACATTATTAGGTCCACTCACTGTTTACCTCACAAGTTATATTTATATTTAGAGCTTTAAATAATACAACATACTTAATATTCTGCACGTATTCTCTTTGGAAAGCAACAAAATATGCAAATTTAATTTAAATTTGCTCAAAAACACGTTTTTGGCGTTGTTTCTGTGGCTGTAGTTCTTTTACAAAAGTTTTATTTAACGTCTCCTGATTTAAAAACAAATATTTGTAGACCTTCACCCGTACCACTGATGGATGATGACATCCAGCATATTAAATCGTACTTTCAGTGTTTATATCTAACATTGCAACACAAAGTCAGTCACACTTAACACAGCATTTTATAGAGATAGAAAACCTGAAGCTTAGTGATAAATATTTGTAAAAAAAACCTGCCAAGTTTTATTCTGTCTTTATACTCTGTCATTTAATAAATAAACTACAATATTTTTCACATAGGTGACCATTTTTGATAGATTAGTATTAGTTATTTATTTTCAAGTTATTGTTTAATATAAAAAACACGTAATGTGATAAATTAGGCCTAAAGTTTCCATTAAGCCACATTCAGAAAACCGGAAGTTTGTCTCTTTTTCATTTGAAATGTTTAAATAAATAAAAGTCACAGGTGAAGGAGCATTGCCTTGTTATTTTTTTCCTCCCAGAACATTTAAATGTGATTCTAAGCTCTAAAACGAGGCTTATATGACTCATAATTTAAAACAGTGTGAAAAAAGACGCTCCTCCTTTAATGAATGTGAATCGTTTCTATCTAAGGTTCGTTTTATTCTCTTAACATTTTTCTGCCCGCAGCTCCAAGCGGCTCGTGACCCTGGCGCGCGGCCTGTCGCCTGCCTTCCTGCGCTTCGGCGGAAAGCGAACCGACTTCCTGCAGTTCAACAACCAGAAGAACCTCGCCAAGTTCCGAGGGCCGGGGCCAGACTACTACCTGAAGAACTACGAGGACGGTGATTAGACGCGACGTTTCTCTTCATTTTAGGCCCCAGAAGTTTTAGGCAACTTTTGAGCGACGTTCAGGAAAGAAGCGCGTGGCGTCTGTTTCCTCCGTGTCTGGGTTTCGTCTGTGTTTTCTTTTTCTTGAAAAACGAGAGAAAAAATTGGGTTATTCGTTTTATTTATGCAGGGAGAGTACCTCAAATAAACGGGTGTCTGTTTTGGTTAGGACACCTAGCTAAAACCGAACGAGCCAGAGCTAAACCCTGCTTCATTTCCACACTAGCTAACTGCTCTTTATGTAGGAAGCGTTCTGCTTCAGTGAAGTCTTAACTACTAAATTTTAAGGCAATAATATTTTGCATAATTTAACATATTCTCAAGAATTTATTATAAAAATATAGCATAAAAACACAAATTAGATTATAATTAAATAAAAATGTTATTTAAGGTAGTTTTCAATATGTGCATGATCAAAGTTGATCATGCACATATTGAAAACTACCTTAAATTACATTTATATTTTGGGAAAAATTTCACATAAATTCCTAAAAGCAGCATCTCTTATTTATTTATTTTTTTTTTATTTGCAGACATAGTACGCAGTGACATCGCTTTGGACAAACAGAAAGGCTGCAAGCTGGCCAGCCATCCTGACATCATGCTGGAGCTGCAGAGGGAAAAGGCTGCCACCACACAGCTCGTCCTGCTGAAAGAGCAGCTGTCCAACATCTACAGCAACATAACAATAACAGGTAGGAGATCAAACAGACAAACTGAGCTCCCCCCTCTGCTTTGGCACCCATTCACATCCTGACGCTGGAGTCTGTGGGTCACAAAAAGCTTGAGGCATGCCAGTGTAAACCATCAGCTTTCAGAATGACAAATGTAATTTCTGAAGGAGGAATGTGGCGATGGATGGTGTGCTGCAGCAGTGGAGGCTATTGAACAGTGCATTGACGTTTTCTTTTGTACCTGTTACGACAAAACATGCATCTGTAAAGAATATTTAAGTTGCCTGTTTTTTGGGGATTGTCTTCAATAGGCAGAGATGATTTGTTAATAGTATTTGTGTGTGGTTTTATGGAGCTGATTAAAACTTGAGAGTGATAAAGAAAAAGCTGCACGGCTCAGAACTGAAAGGACCTCTCCACGAAGTCTGTGGGTGGGGAGAAAGATTCATATCCCCGAAGCAGAGCCCCCTCTGTGAACGCTGAGTCTGAAAACCCAAGAGCTTGTGGAAAAGTGTTTTTGAACTGGAGAAACGACTGGCAGCTCAGACTGAGAGAATACATTACTTATTAATACTTGCGTGTGGGAGCCAACATCTTTCTTACAAAGACTTCCAATTAAAAGTCTAACATGCAACCCCACATTTTCTTTGGATTCAGGAACGTATGAAAAATCCGGCCAAGCCCTTTACTGATAAATTACGAAAAACAAACACTTCAACTCTTGCTCAAGTGAATTTAACGCTCATATTTTAGCTCATTACAAACACAGGGGTCTCAGAGCGGCTGTGTGTTTTTCACAGATGCTTTCTGAGGCTAAGTGACCTTCTGTGCGTTTCCGCTTCAGCGACAAAGAGAGATATGAGCAGCATACATCAGCTGTGTATTTTCAGATAGTCTCAAGTGCAACAGTCAAAACACGGCCGCGTTGCGTTTATCATAGAAGGCAAATACGGTAAGAATTTAAACCTGGACGTTTAACCGAGGAGCCGTGCACATTAATTCTAGTGTCACAAAAGTTTCAGAAGGCCCTTTGACCTTCCGGTCTTTAATTCTGTCGCCGCTCGGCCTGAAGGATATTCCACATTTTGGGTCATTGGATGTTTTTTACAAACTAAAAGTATTTCTAATGAAAGGCAGCATTTGCGTGGGTGTGCGTCGTACTCCGTAGGGGTTCAGCGGTTTGATTCTGTTGTTTAAAAAAGTAGTAATATAATCAAATATGGCGGATCTCTATTGAGCTGTTTAAATACTATATATTTATTATAAGCATAAGAAAATACAGAATTGAATTTATTTATAATTTAGGATTTCTTCAGCTTTTATTATTCTTTTAGGTTTGTTTACATCATTGAAAGGAGCCAGGCAGAGTCAGACTGTTTTATATTATTTATTTATTTTAGTTATTAGTTGGCATAACTTGGTTAAGTAAATTTAACATTTCATTTTTATAGTGTAGATGTATTTTAAAGTTCTTATTTTGAATAAAAATAAATAAACCTGTAAACCAAATGAGAACGTGAAATCCAAATCCAAGTTTCATAGCAGCGAAAATCACTGGCAGCTGTAGCGGAGTTGGTAACACTTTACAATAAGAGTCCATTTATTAATGTTACTTAGTGCATTATTAAGCATTAATAAACAAAGAGTCCCTTTACTAACCTTTCCGGTATTGTTCACTATTAAGTGTCCTTAAGGTTAGGACAAAGGGCAGAGGGGGTGTCTGCTTATAATGCATTACATAATATGGTTGTTAATACTTTATTTAATAGTTTATTACTGCTTAATAATGCACTAAGTAACATTAATAAAGGGATCCTTATTGTAAAGTGTTACAGAGGAGTTGATGTCATTGTTTTTCTTGTTAAGACTTTATTTACCATAACTATAATCCCACCTTTAAACAAAATACAGCTCATGACTCATGGCATGTATATTTTATTACCACAAAGTCATATATTCCTCATTTTTTCATCATTGGATAAATGTTCCCTGATTTTTTAAATTTTGAGCCAACAGTTAATCTATTCACACCGCATTTCCCATAATTCCTGCTGGCTCTAGTCACTAACTCACCACTTGCCTGCATGTGGAGGCCAAGTGGTCTGTGTTGAACTGAAGTAAGAAATATTAAAAATTATTTATAGATGATAAAATATGCATATTTCTTTGAAACGTATTCTGGAGGCTGTAATTGTTTTAGTTATATGCCAAAGTTTTAAAAATTAAACCTGATTTTACAGTAGGAGGCTGAAATTAAATGTAAATTGATAGTTTTGTATCATAAATTAGGGTGAAAAATATTTTTTCCCCCACGTGTTAGACAATTTGGCATCATATTGCATTTTAGACTTAAATGTGATGATTTGTATTTAGAAGCAGAGGTGCTGCTGAGGTGTTAGACAGTTTGGTGCCAAAATGACTTAATTTAAGTGTTCTTACAGAAAAGAAAAGTCGCTCTTTAAGCACGGATTTGAGCTAGGGGTCTGGGAAACATGGAGGGATATTTTTGACAGATTTCGACAAAGCTGCTGTTGTCTCTGAAGAGATTTAACCTATAGTGTAATATATGTCAGCAGGACACTGGGAAAGTGTTAAAAGTGTAAAAATGTTTAAATCAGGGTCTGAGCTGAGCTGAAAGCGTGCTGCGTCATCTCGACTCCGTGTAAAGACTCGTCACCTCTTCGGAGGAGGGAAACTGGGGTACAGAGGCACTAGGGATGTGTTTGAAAAGGGTCTGGTAACAATTAGTCAAGATTCAGTGTGTGTGTGTGTGTGTGTGTGTGTGTGTGTGTAAAGGCAGGTGGTGTTTAAAGGACCTCTAACAGTCTCGCTCCATCCTTTTCCACTCACCACTGTCTGACCTTTGACCCAGGCTTGTTAGAGTCATCAGTAATGGGGCCAACATGCACACACACACACACACACATTCAGCCTGGGAATTAAGTTGGAATATTTCAACCTCCCACAAGGTCACGGTCAACGTCACTTCATGTCCTTCAGAAATCCATTCCTGATTCTGTTTTTTACTTCATATTTACAAACAGCATGAAAAGAAAACGCAGAGGCAACATGGAAATGTTGACCGATATTAGTACACAAAGTGTGCAAATTATAATAAAATGTGTTAAATATTCAATGCAGTTAATTGGTTCAGTACCCTAACTGTATTACCTAACGGAGATTTGATTTTTCTAAAGTTAGAACAATTGGATCAGTTGGCATCTAGATTAGTCATCAAAGTTTTATATGGTAAGTTAGGACGACCATAAACCCATTTCCATTAGGCATAGAAATAAAAATGAACCCTTTTTATCTAAACGATACACGATTTTAGAGAATTATTTGAGTTAAAAGAAACCTGTCAGAAGGATAATTGCATCCTGAGCTACTTTTTGAAGTTCTCAGACACAAATTAGTTGACAAAACTCACTCCCTTTGCATTAAAATCTTTTTAAATGTATTCATGCCATAGATTCAACAAGGAGTTGGAAACATCTCTTGGACATTTAAACATGATAGCACCACTCTGTTGCTGTAGATCCTGTTCCAACAGTTCCAGTGGTTCAGGGCTGGATCGAGATCTGGTGAATGTTGAGGCCACTGGAGTCCAGAGAGGTCATCATCCTGTTCATCAGACCAGTTTGAAATGATTTGATCTCTGTGACTTGGTGCAACATCCTGCTGCAAGCAGCCATCAGAAGATGGGCCCACTGTGGTCCTAAAAGGACAGGCATGGTCAGAAACAGGAGTAACAGCTAATCCTGCTGCTGTAATCCATCTGCTTCAACGTTTAACATGTTGTGCATTCAGAGATGGTATTCTGCAGACCTTGGTGATAAAGAGACTGGTTGGAGATGACAGAAAAGCATTTAGATCGTCTCCAACATTCTCTGACATCAACAAGGCATTTCCTTCCATACAACCACTGCTCATTGGATATTTTCTTACTTTAAGGACCCGTCTCTGTAAAGTCTAAGGATGGTTGTGGGTGAAAATACCACCAAAGTCCAGATTTCAAGTCTTCTTTCTTCTCCATTCTGATCCTCAGTTTGAATTTCTCCATATCTAAATGCCAAAAAGCACTGAGTTCCTGCCATGCAACTGGCTGATTAGCTATCTGTTTGTGTTTACAATCAGCTGAACGGGTGTGCCTAATAGTGGTCAGTCATAGTTTTATAGAAGTAGGTCCTCTGATCATCTTCCTAACAGTCAGATCACCACTTCAGTCGATGCATAGAAAGCAGAAGGTTATAAAACACTAGTCAGGGGTTCACTAGCTTGTGAAATGTTGCTTTGGTTTGTAATGAAATGTCAGTTATTGTGCTGATCTAAATAAAACAAGAAATTTCAGGATTTGTATGAAGCCAAAACGGATTACCACTCAGACTCCTCAAGACCTCCGGGCTAGTTTAAATGAAGTCTGAACTGTTGGTGGAATGTTCCTCTGGTATAATTGTTCAAAATTTGCTAATTGTAAAAGAAAAAAGATTAGCATAAAAAGGATATGGCTATAACAAGATAAATCTGAGCACATTTTTAAATCCAAAGCACTTCCTTAAAATGAGTCAGTTGAGATTATTCCTGTTTAATTTGGCCAAAACTTCAATAAACATGTGAGCAGATGTCTAAAGAACAGTTTGTTGGAGTCGTGACCAGGGAGGGTTGCATTACACTGCAAAAACTGATTTTTTAAAAAATCTTCTCTAGAAAAATAGCATCACTTAAAATAAGGTAAATATTCTTAAATATGATTTAATTTGTCTTGTTTTGAGTAAAGAAAATTTGCCAAAGCAAAAGAAACTAATTTTTCGATTTTTTGGCTATTTTTAAGAATTCTAGCCAAGCAACTTTCGCTAACATAATTGATAGTTTAATTTACTCAAAATAAGAGAATTTGGCTCATATTTAAGAATATTTACCTTGTTTTAAGTAATGCAATTACTCTTGAGAAGGATTTTTTTTATCTTTCTAGATAAAAAATAAAATACAGTGTCTAAAATGAGGCTTTTTTACTTTTTTAGAAGTCAGTTTTTGCAGTGATCCTCACCATCTGAGTGGGTATGAGGCGTGATTGTGGGCTCGCCCTCGCTTTGCTGGGTTGGCATCGGTGTGAGTCCTTGCAAGATCCATCTTGTCCCTCCACCCATATCTCTCTCTCTCTCTCTCTCTCTCTCTGTTTTTGTTGTTTGTCTTATCCTCTCTCTGCCTGTCCATTCTGGTGCCTAAGTGGATATGGTCTATCATGCCATACATATAGTAAAGTAAACTGTGCAACAGGAGAAGTATCTCACACCTTTCTTGTTGTAGATTAAAACTGCTCTGGCATGGGTTGGCTTGGGTTAGGATTCGGGTTTGATTCAACTCCCAGAACAGGACAGGTACAAAAAAGGGGTTTGGGCAAGACATACAGAGAACGTCACACAATTAGAGGTGTTTACAAGCTATGATACTTGCCAAAGGCTGCATAGATAAGTACTTCCATGCGGGGCATCAGAACTTTTACTTTTAGTTGTTTTCTTTTACTGTAATTTTAAAACAATAAAGAGTAAACAGGGTGATGAGATGAAACAGTCATGTTTAGCTTAATGCATTTTTTGCTATATTGAGGTAAATTAAGGAGAGAGGGAACTTAAAAGAAAAGTATGCCACATGTTTTAGTCGACAGCAGTAAAGAAAGCAGCATCAACCACACCACCAGTTCAGGTTTTGCGCTGCTCTTGCCGGAGATGTCACATTAGAAAAAAAAGCTCAATTTGAAAGTTAAACAAGTCTTGTTTTGTAATCAAGCAGCTGGGTTTGAAGCCTGATGTGATGTTTGAGCATTCTCTACTTTCTCTACTCTGCAGTCTGATCTCACTCAGGATCATGTGGCCGAAGGTTCTGCAGTGTGATTCAGTTGTTAGGTTAACGTAAACATTTCTGAGAGGACATCAGACTACATGAGCATTTTCCTTTTAAACTGTTAGGAGGCTAAACTCATTACCAGAATCCATAAAATGTAGGTAAAAATGCATTCAGGAACGCTGTGGAAAATAAAGAGAACGGGTACAGTTTGGACTTACCTTCCCTCTAAGGTTGAATTTTGGACTTCAAGGTAACTGTGTACCTTTTTTGTCCCTGAAAAATACATTTTAAATGTACAAATATGTACTGATAATTCTAAATGCTAAGGTAAGTCCGGACACCATATGTGTTAGTGGTTCATACGTTTAGCTAAACGTAGCCACCAGTAATCTCAGTGGTGTTGTTGCTTAGCTTTGGATAAAAAAGTTACGAGTTCAAATCCCGATCAGGGTGAAAACCATATAAACAACTGTCTGTCTGATTAACATGTTGGTGTTCTGATAAAGAATAGGTGACCTGAACATTCTGGTAGAATTAATATTATTTTTACTTTAAGAATACATCTTGTTCTGGATGTCTAGGGTACAGGGCTGCCACCAGAGTTTCAAAACTTAAAACTGATCTCTAAAAAGTCCAAACTACCAAAACAGCTGAGTACTTTTGAAAGTACCGCCACAGGCACAAGATTCAGCACACCCAAAGCCGAGTCCACACCGGAGGCATCAGCGGCATGGAACGGCAGCAGAACGTTCATGCCGCAAATAGAATCCATTATAGTCTATGGATTGATCCAAACCGGCCGCGGCGCAGAACTTTTCAGGCGCGTCCCAGAAGCATCTAGCTGCGCCACACCGCTAAAGATAGGATTGGGTTCTATTTTTGCCACGAGCCGCTTCTGGTATGTGTCAATTTCCGCAATTAACATAGGGCTAGACAAGAAATCACACACCGTATCAGCATAAAACGTTTGGTAATTGTCAAAATGAAAGTCTATTGCAGAGATTCAATTTCTTATCTATGTAGATTACGTCTATACGTGTGACCTGACGGCTTATTTACTACCAGTATCTTTCAAGAAGTGCAGCAGTGTGTTTTACATGGCTTAAATCCTGGCAGTGGAGAGGAACAACATTATATATGACATCAAACAGTGATATCAAACGTGATTTCCTTCTTCTTTTTGGTTTAATGGCGGATGGCATAAACAAACTGTGACCTTTGAAGTCTCGAGGGATTTTGTGACCTCGCGAGTCCAGCGAGGAGGATGGCGGAGATGCTGCTCCACAGCTGAGACTCCCCTGGTGTGGAATGACACGCAGTGAAGCACGCGAGTAAACCGTCTCACTGCAGTTCCGCAACGCTGATGCTTCCAATGTGGACCCAGCGTAAAGGTTTTTGTTTGGACTTTGGCTACTTTGTGTGTGTGTGTGTGTGTGTCTGCTCTGTCTTCTCAAACCTCCAGTGGGTCATGACAGACGGCTGCTCATACTGAGCCAGGCTCTGGCGGTTTCTTCCTGTTAAAGGGGAGTTTTTTCTCTCCACTGTTGCTACATGCTTGCTTAGTATGGGAATTGCTCTAAAATCACTGACACAGGTCGGTGACTTGATGCAACCTGCTGGGTTTTCTTAGAAAGGAACCAATAAAATAATAAAGAAACTCAGACCTTTTTGCATCTTTTTCTGTAAAAGGTAAACTAATAATGTCAAAGCCATTCTTTTACTGGAACATTTGCATGCTGCTAAATTGTATTTTCAGTGAGGTCTGGGCTACATGATCTGACAGTACCTGTCCTCAGATGTTCTGTTGTCATGCTGAGATTTTTATTGAAACATAAAAAAAAGTTAAAGTATGAAAAACTCAATTTTAGTCATGAGTTGTTTTGATTAATCTTATGCTGTTGGTTAGGTTGTGGTTTGTGGACTCAGTCTAGACTCATTTTTAATGAATTCAGGAGTAAATCTGCATTCGCAAAACTCACCTCATTTGCAGCTCATCAATGTTTTACAGCGGCCTCGACTCAATTATCACATTAGAATTTCAGTGGGAAAAATTTATGCTCTGTCTGTAATAGAGAAAAGAGAAGTGGAGTGAAATTCTTTTCCTGACAAAAGGAACAGTGACTCACTGACTAGGAGGAGGACAGAAAGCCGAAAATCTGGGAAGACAAACATTAGAAGCCAGCACAGAGCTGGGAATTCACTAAACATCTGTGAGGGGCTTGAAAATGTTTTCATCAAAACAAACTGGCACAGCTGTCTATAGAGTGCTTCTAGTTATAGCTTTTTGTGTGTTCTGACTTTAAAATCGAAACATATTTTCTTGCAGCAGAGGGGAACTTGCTCCATCGCTCCTATTAGTTCTGCTATGTGATTCCTCTCAGCATCTCCCGTCCTTTCCCTAATGCCATATTTAAACCTTTAGTAGGTTTGCTGTGTATCTAAATTTTTCATGGTGACTCTAAGGTGTGGCGTGTGATAGATTTGTTTCTGCTTTCTTTGACTCCAGGTTATTGCATCATGCTTTACACAGATTAATGTTTAACACTGTTCACCACAGCCTACACAGCAAATCCAGCATGCTCAAATTAACACTGTCAGAGTTTATTTCAACACTTTTAAAGTGTCTATATGGGTCCACACCAGTAAGAGTTCATTTAACTCTTTTTGGAGAGTTGGTACTTTAATTCTGATTTAGAGTTGACATTTAACACCAGTCTTAGAGTTATCATAGTAACTCTTAACACTGGTGTTAAATTGTCAACTCCAGAAGAGTTGGTTTTTGACAGTTCTGTAAAAGGGAGGCATTGGGTCCCATTTTTTCAAAGTCTTTGGCATGACCCAACTGGGATTTGAACCCCAATCTCCCAGTCCCAGGGCAGACATTCACACCACTAGGCCACCGAGCTGATAAAGCTCCTTTTTAACACTCGGGTTTAACGTTCATGTCAGTGTTACATATCAACTATATAACTCTTTTTAGTGTTAAATTAACTATTCTTAGTGTTAAATTGGACCAACACCTGAAAATTAACACTTTTAAATTTGCTGTGTATAGCTGTGTCTCCAGGAGAATACATATGAACTGCTTTCATTTGTTGATATTCCTAAAGATATGACTGATTTTAAACTCTCATTGTACATTCTTGACAGGCTGTAGCAGCTTAAGGAACTTCAAAGGTTGTGCATTACAGAAATCTAGTGTTATACTGAAACACTCATCTTTAAACCCAAAATGGTTAAAAGAAATAGCTGAAAATGTGACAAACCCCATTCTATCTGTGGCACAGGAGTGTTGCACATATGAATTATTCATAAATATATAAGATCAAGTTTTGGTTTGAGTTTTAGGTTCTTCTTAAATACTTAAATAATCATTTTAAATGAAGCAAAAGTAATAATTTTTTGTGAACTAAAGCCCTTTATCACCCGCCACCAAAAGGGCGAATGTGGGCAAAAATGCTTTTTCCTCTGTGTGTGTGTGTGTGTGTGTGTGTGTGTGTGTGTGTGTGTGTGTGTGTGTGTGTGTGTGTGTGTGTGATTGTTATTGTAAATATCTCATAAATCCCTAAAACTCTTCTAAAATTCACAAACTTCCGCAACTGATTAACCTATGAAGTCAACCCAATTCAGGATGGTTACAAGCACAAATTGCCATTAGCAAATATGATCTGCTCCCCAGCCCCTGTTTTCTTGTTAGTGTTAATTAAACTCACCTGCCCCTCGTTACCCTACCCACCTGTTCCCTGGTTTTTCTCATATATTTAAACCCTGCTTGTTCTGCTCTGTTTGCTGTTTGTTGCTCCTTCCTGTTGCTCCTGACAGGACTTTAAAAAAAGTTTTTTTTTTATACCCTCTCAACAGCCTCCCCAGAAGCTGACTCACCTGTATTTGGATCCTCACCACCTTAAAACAAGACAAAATACCAAACTGGCCACAACTCAGTTTTACAGCCACTGAGCTACATTTTATTTTTAGGAATCTATAACTCTGCAGGTGCCTAGCCAATGCAATGATTCACTGCAGACTTTGTCAAATAAATGGCCAAACAATTATAGCAAACAGAACCCAGTGTTCCAGGAAACAGCTGAAGAAGATGTTTACAAGTCAGCTTCACTCTGATTATCTCTGCAAAGTTTCTTTAGAGTTTTAGGTGTAGTGCAGATTTTTTACTTTATTGTTAGCATGGTATTCAGTTTTATTGATGACAATAGAGAACAATTTGGGTACAATTTAAGAATATTAGTCCAAGACATCTTTATTGGCTGATTAGGGTATTTTATTGGCAAAAAAAATGACAGGTCGTACAATTTGTGATCATTAAATGTTTTATAAAATTGTTTAGTATAATTAGTTCTTTCTTCTTTTTTATTTGGAGATTGTATTCATTATCACTGTTAATTCTGCTTGTTAATCACCTGCTGCTAATTCTAATCAGGTGTTGGAGCAGAGAAAAGCATGTAGTGGCCCTCTGGTACCAGGATTTGAATCAAATCTGTATCGCTGCACTGTAATGCTGCGTTCACACCGGGCGTCAAACAACGCATACTTCATGCCGTTTTTGACGCCTATATATTTTTGACGTTGACGCAGCCTGCGTTGAAGCAGCTTGCGTTGGCGCAGCTTGCTTTGACGGTTGCGTCAGCCCCACAGGGAGGGGAAGGGAGGACAGAGCGCGTGCGCGGCTCTCTGTTGCCGGATGTTTGTAACAATGGCGGATCGTTAACGTTGAAAAAACACTCACCCGACACGCCAAGTTCTCCAGCAACCTTCCTCCAAGCAAGGTCCTTTTTATTCCGATCTCGGTAGGCGTAGCAGGTCGGGTCATACAGTTCACGCTGGTTACAAACAGCTACGATCAGTTTCTCCTCCATAGCTGAATGAATTCGCCTTCTTCCCTCGCTCTGCTGTGGCGTATCAACTCGCGCTCTGATTGGTTGACGCTTGTAAAGCGACACAGAAAGTTCAGCTAGCTGAACTTGCTTGACGTTTGCGTTGCAAGCGTTGGGCGCGTCAAAGCTTGATACTTTTCACGCTTTTCAAGCTTTGACGCTTGCGTCAAAGCTTGAAAAGCATGAAAAGTATCAAGCTTTGACGTGCCCAACGCTCACAAAGCGACGCAGGGACTGTGAAGCAGCTCTGACGTGCCTTACCATAGACTTAACATTGAAACTTGACGCTGGCGACGCAAACGTCAAGCCCGGTGTGAACGCAGCATAAGACATAAAATGTTGACTTTACTTAACCAAGTTATGTTAACCAGCTCCAGTCAGTTTTACAGACACTGAGCTACATTTTTAGGTGGTTTAAGTTGAGAGTCTTTATTTATTTCGAACATGCAGCACTGTCAAAGATTACACACACAAAAAAACAAAAAACAAATAGGTAATTTTACGTTTCTACCATCTACTTTGAGCCACATGCTCGAAAAGGAGTGGGAAGAAGTATACACTTATAAACTCCCACCCCTTTTTCACAGATCATAACTAATCCATCCAGTTATCTCTTACTCCGAACGCATTTTTATTATTGACTTTGTCTCCTGGTCAAAACACTTCACAATGCAACATAATATTAAAATCCATAATCAAAATCGAACACAAATCAAACAATCTTCTTTATACCACCTTATAATCATTCTTTTATATTCCCTTTTGAACTGCTTAATGTCTGGACATTGCTTTAATTTTTCATTCAAACTGTTCCATAGCTTCACCCCACACACAGAAACACAAAATCGCTTCCTATTGGTACGTGCCATAATGGTTTTAAATAGACTAAAACCTCGTAAATTATATCCACCTCCTCTAACAGTAAACATGTTTGGAATATGTCCTGGTAGTTGATTATTTTTAGCTTTATACAGAATATGTGCTGTCTTCCCAACACACGACTGATTGCTAGAGATCTTTTACTGTTAAGTTGGCATTAAGTCAAAAACGTTTGTCTGTCTGCAAAATATCAAATTTCTTTTGCCATTGAACCAAACTCTGAGAAAGTAATCACTAGATGTACATCTAATGTACCGGTTCAGTATTTTTTAGTTAATTCAGTAGATGATGGCTGCCACAGCTGATCTTAACCAACTCCAAAAGGCTTCATCATGCTTGTCTATAGGCCCGTTTCCGGGTAATTTTCCCAGCTTGTGCGTGTCTCCATTTCACTGGGACAGCCCGAAAGTACCACTTTCCCAGCCATTCCAGGGACCAACTGAGTAGCAAAACTGGGGAATGTTCTCAGAAATGGACCAGTAGGTTTGCTGGGAGGGAATTGTGGTTAACTCGTTCTGATTGGTTGTAACTCAGTGGGAACTGATATCGGCAGACATCACCAAACAATCTGCATTTGTAAAATTGGAAGAGTTGGTGGTATATCAGAATGGAAGGAAACAACAAATAAGCAGTGGTCAATCTGTTTTAAAATCTCTGTTTCTCAATGCCCAGCGCTGAAAATTGGGTGGAAATCCCCCCACAATTTTGTAATTTACACAGTTTTGTGGTCTCCTAGAGCATCGTAAAAAATGGTGCTTCTTACTGGGCTTTTCCACCGGACACGTAAGCATCGCCTAACGACCACATAATGTAGTACACAGCAAGTCGCTGTTGTAGTGGATGGGTATGTTTCCACCGGCCAAGAAGCATTGCGTTTTGGAAACGTAGGGACGTGTTGCAAGTACATTTTTTCCATGCTATGCTTCCAGAATGCGTCGAACTCCTCGGTTTATATTGGGCCAGACAGGAAATCAAACATGAAAGCAGCTTAAGACATAAACATAAACATTCAATATAAAAGTCACGAGCAGATTTCCAACATTTCCTGTGAAACCTCAGAAGCCAAGGTAAATAGAGCAGAAAATAAACCACAGACCTTTTTGGATACATGCTGCCGTCTTTCTTCTTGCTTGTTATGTGCTGAAATCACGAGTAGTGTTGCACTTCTCTCGTGATTTTGTGACCTCACGGGATCGGCCGCGTGGAATTCTTTCACTGCCGTTTCGCGTCTGAAACGCTCCCAGTGGGAAGGGAGCTCGTGGGTTAAACGTGTCTATTGTGTTGTTCAATGCTTACTCATCCAGTGGAAAGGCTGGGTTACAGTCATTGAATGCCACTTTTTACGTCAGACGATCTCTCCGTCACATAAATGAATTAAATTACAACATACTTTGACACAATACAATTTTTTTAACATTATTAATGTCCGTGAACGCCTTTTGGGGCTAATCAGCGATGTCACTTACTGCCGAAACGCTTGCAACACGCAGACGTCTTGGCAAAACCCTGAAAGGTCCGATTTTTTTATGGAGACACAACGAGTCCAGTTTCATTATGACCAGCTCTGCAATAGCTAGAGAAGTTCAGGGTTGCAGTTCATAACAGCTATCATAAATGTGTGCTTTCGTCCATTCCATATGGCCATTGTTCCACTACCTACGTCTTCTTTTGCGCAGTTGTGTTGAAAGTCATGTTTGTTTTAGGTGTATCTCTAATGACAACCATCCTTTAAATAACTTGGGTGATTAGATTACTCGTGTTCATGTACACAGGAACAAAGTCTGGCTCTAGAATTAGGCCCTGTGGCACAGCTCTAAAGTTTCACACATGGAGGCTTTTTACACTCTTTGCACAGTGTCGTATCTTCAGACAAAGGAGCTCTGTGAGATCCCGACTACATATAAAATTACACCAGCCTCTGTTTTATGTATGTTTGGCAGAATTTCCAACATGGTACGCTTTCCTCCTTTCTCTATCTATCAGTTTACAATTATCAGCAGTGATGTAATCTCAGTGTGACAAACTCTTGATTGCCGTAACGCTTGCTTTTCTTTTTCCTTCACTCCTTCCACATGGAGGTTTTTGCAGCTCCAGAATTGTCTGTGTTCGAAGGAATACCTAGTGTTTAAATCATGGGTGGACATAACATGCAATACATGTGTTCGCAATATGCCCGAGACAAGTGCCAGCAACCTGCAAACGAATGTCATTTTAATAGCCTGATGCATGGGAAATGTTTGAAAGCAGCCCTTCCTCTTTTAAGATTGTTTGGCATGACATCCAACCTCCACATTTTCCCTAAGAGCTGTAGAAAACATACGTTTTGTGTCAGATTTCAAATCATGGCACTGTGTTCTTGACTGCTTTGAGCCAGTTTGTACCAATGGGACGGATCTGTAGCTGGAATGCTTGGTACTCTTTTAAAAAATGTGTGTGTGCTTATTCTATACACTGTTTCAGTCCAGAAGAAGTTGTTATTCTGAGGGAAAACATGCCTTCTTCATTACCAGTGAGACACTTTTTATTTTCCTAATTTGACTCTTATTATTATTTATGAATTTGCAACATGTGTGTGTCTTTTTCGTGCGTCTGTCGGTGTGTTTATTTTGGGTAAAGTTTGTGCTAGACGAGGGGCTAGCAGGAGGCTGTAGGAAGCTGCAGCCGCTGTTTGGAGAAGTGATTTGACCTGCTGTTTAAGAATGTTACACTAATGTTTCTTCTCTCAACAACTCGCACTGGAATTTAACACTCATTAGTGTCACGCAAATGTTTGCAGCTTTTTTGCACGTGCATGTGTGTTTCAGGAAAGGAACCGCTGCAACAAGTAGATTATTATGATTTCTGTAGATTTTTTTGCATTTATTTTGTGTCCAATTAAAATTATTAATCCCTTTCTTTGTTTTATAGAATTTGTTTTCAATGCAATAAACATCTTACAATTTATTCACAATAATGCAATATTTCTCCCTTGTCTTTTTGCCCCCTAGTGCTTAAAATTTGCATTTGCATTTAAACCTTTATACTGAGATGTGATGCAACAGTTAAGCCTGTCACTCTGTAAAAAGTACACCTCAGCTGTATAAAATGACAACATTTTCACCGTGTCAGAGTTTTCACACATTTCTGTCATCATCAGAAAAATCTGCTTGCACAAGAGCTTGGCCAGTTTCTCCGTTGGCCACCTGCGAATCCTTTTTAATTCTGTATTTTCTTTCTTTCTTTTTTCGTTTTTACTTGGAGCATATGGTTGGTTGGATTGTGTTGGACCTTAGTTGTCAGAGGCCATCTATCACTCTGCGGTGTCCTGCTGAGTTGCAGATCCACAGCACAGCTCTCGGCCCTTAAAATGAGAAAACAAGAGCACGGCTGAACTGAGGATCATTCAGAAGGTTTAGAAGAAACGGAAAAAGAAAATGAACTGGAGAAAAAAATGAAATAGCAGCTGAGGACAAAAGTTTAGAAATCTTTTCATAGTTATTTGCTTTATCGATAAACCCATTTATAAAGTGCATTTTCCTACAAATAGCATTCATGCAATACATAAAAATGGACATTTATCTATTAGAAGTGCTGAGATTTCCAAAATCAAAAGCGTATTAACTAAGAAAACGTGTCCTGCCTTGTTAAAGTCATGCCGGAAAGCTTTACCTGATCTAGAGGTGCTGCTGCTGGCTGTCCGTGACCTCTGACCCACACATGAAACGTGTTTGTCCCTCAGAGGGATGTGTGAAGAGGCTACTTCCTAATTATCCCGTGTGGAAAAAGGTGTGCGAGGTGCTCCCAAAATGTCCAGCTCCTTCTTGTTGAGCACATGAAAGTAAAAAGAGAATAAATGCGTCAGTGCTTTTCATTGCTTCCAGAGAGACGTCAGCGCCTCGGTGACGCATTTTAAATTCACAATCTGCCAAAACAAAATCATCAGTTTATCCAGAATCCCACAGTTTTTAACGGCATTCATTTCACTGACCCGACAGAGACAAACAGGGTCTATATTAACGCGATGGCCCTGTCAGCAAAATGCATCTGAGGATGATTCTCAGACCCATTATGCTGTTTAAAGGAATCTATAACTCTGCAGGTGCCTAGCCAACGCAATGATTCACTGCAGACTTTGTCAAATAAACGGCCAAATAACAAACAACTATAGCATCCAAACAACAGAACCCAGTGTTCCAGGAAACAGCCAAAGAAGACGTTTACAGGTCAGCTTCACGCTACGATTATCTCTGTAAAATTTTGTTACTTTAGAGTTTTAGGTGTAGTGCGGCTTTTTTACTTCACTTCAGACTTTATCGTTAGCATGGTATTCAGTTTTATTGACGACAATAGAGAACAATTTGAGTACAAGTTAAGAATATTAGTGTGAGATATCTTTATTGGCTGATTAGGGTATTTTATTGGCAAAAGAAATCACAGGTTGTACAATTTGTGATCATTAAATGTTTTATAAATTTGTTTGTTAGTATAATTAGTTCTGTCTTCTTGTTTATTTGGAGATTGTATTCATTATCACTGTGTTAATTCTGCTTGTTAATCACCTGCTGCTAATTCTAATCAGGTGTGTTGGAGCAGAGAAACGGCTAAAGCATGTAGTGGCCCTCTGGTACCAGGATTTGAATCAAATCTGTATCGCTGCACTGTAAGACATAAAATGTTGACTTTACTTAACCAAGTTATGTTAACCGGCTCCACTAAACCTAGTTGCTTAAATGTAAAGAGTAACTTACATTTACTTTTAACATGACAACATATAGCAATCTATATTATTCCTTACATTTAAGCAACTATGCTTAGTGGAAGCAGTTGAAATAACATTTCATTTAAGCCTTATTCAAAAAACAATGGTGTAACTTTGCTGCAAAGTGGACGCAGCATCAGGGAGCCTTCGGTCACTCATAAGGCGTCGGCCTGTGGCGGTAATGTGGCGCGATGATGTTTTTCAGAAAAGATTACACAGTGACGGGATAAAGGAGGCGTGTGGGTGGTGTCCGCGCTGTTGACGTGGTGTCACGGACATCCTTTTAGCTTTGGCCGTAACCTTTTTTAATCCCAATTGAAGCCACACTACTGAAGTTATTTTGCAAGCTGCACCAAAAGGTGGCTGTCCTTTGCAGTCCCCGTGAACTGTCTGGTGATCTGTGCATCATCTCTAACGGCCAGAAGCTCCCAGATCTCTGCATGGCCCCAGTTTGCCATCTCAGCTGATTCTGTTTACAAAAGTGAAATGGACTCCCCGTGTTTACTTGCAATTTCAATATTGTTGCTGGCCAGTGCTCGACGGACATTCCACACGTGATCGTGACATCACCATCTCTTGCGCCAAGGTGTAATCTTCGTTCAAAAGTCCGGCGTTGCGGTAATATTACTATCAAGCTTGGCAGCACAAATGGCACAATATTCTCGCCTTGCCATGCCGCCACAGCGCATTTAAAGGACACGCCATGGCGACAGTATTACCATGATATGTCTTTTGAAACCAGCTTTAGAGTGTGAGAGACATTCCTTAATTATCTGAAGAAACCTTAAGACACATTTAAAGCTGCAATGGCAAATTTGGAAAACAAATTAGGTTAAAACATTTTCCATGCCTCTTAAAGGAGTCATCACCTATAATACGGTGGATATCTACATCCTATTATAGTCTTTTAGACCATTAAAATAAATTGTATTGGAAAAATAAATTAAAAATGTGATTTTTTTGATCCTTTTTTGTAAAGGGCATATTTTCTCGCGAGATCACACGCGATATTTCGGCTGTCTCGGACACGAGCGGGACTGAGGAGCGCGTTGATTGGTGGAAGGAAGCAGGAAGCAGCTTCAGCGTCTTGCTCCAAAACAACAAAAGTTATAACTGAACCCAACCTGGCAGTGACCTACGGGATCTAACCGTGTATGTACAAGCCCGAGCCTCGCCTCGTGCGTAATGGCGCCCTCGTTTGTTGTTGAGTTGGGACAAAACAAGCTAACAGCCAGGCATCGGCTCTTATGCTGTTGTGAAGATGGAATACACAAACCGATCGGAGTTTTGTCTCCCGTAACACGGATTATAACACGAGTCGTCAACGGTAAGACATAATTTGTGCGTTTCACGTTATGAAATGAGCTTTGTTGTGCTTGTTTGTTCGCTGCTGGTTCATATTTGTTTATATTCGACCTTTGTTGTCGACATATAGGCCAGAACTCAAGTTCTCGTTTTGGAGTGCACGTGCTCGTGGGGTGCATGTGAGCTGGTTGAAGAAGGCAAGATTAAACAAACGCGTCAATGTTAAATATCGGCTTCTCAGCCAGTAAAAAATCATTAGGAAGCCATTATAGAAATTTTTTTAAGTGGAAAAGTGAAGATTTCAGGTGATGACTCCTTTAAACAACATTAAAACAAAGTATAGCTATAAATATATTGTGGAGATAAAAAAAAATGTTTTAAAAATAGTGATTCTCTTGCATTTGTCTAAAAATCTCGGAAAGGAAAGCAACTATTGGACCATCCGGATGTCGGTCACGCCGAACCGCCACACCTCCCTGGGTCCTCCACTCATTACGCACTCATGCATTTTGCAACAGAACACCACTGGTGAGAGGTTCTCTGCTCAATAATATCAGAGAAGGAGAAACAGTCGGCTGCTACCACTTCAACTTTAGGACAAACTACCAGAGTCCCAAAAAGAAAACCAACCACTTGAAGTCACGGACAACAAAAAACGTTTGAACCTAGAAAACAGCGACTGGTGTTTAGCACTATCTCGTTTCCTCTGGCATTGCGGGTTTCTGGTTCCGGCAGAAGTGTCTCAGGGAAGATACCCGAGGGGAGGGGTGAGTGTCACGTGACCGTGTTTGCGTTGGCTTGTTTGCAGATTCGCCATAACGGCTTTAAAGCAAATGAAACTTAGCATCTTTCAGATTTCTCTGTTTGTCCCTTCAGTCTGAACTGATGTGTTTGATGGAGTAAAATATGTATACAGATCAACAAACTGATAACCAAAGTCTATACTTTTGTTTTTCCCACCATGGTTTGTTATTTTTCTTGCTTTCAAGACATATTTATTTCACATGAATTTATAAATATGTGTGGACAGTTTTTGTTTAGATGCAATATAACAAGGAACTCGGTCCTCGCTTCCAAAAACGTTGGACATGAAAGTAAAACCTGAATCTTAGAAGACTGAGTTTCAGTCACTGAAGCAGCTTATTTATTTATTCTACCGTTTTTCTCTCAAAGCCTCTTTATTCTGCGGCTTTTTAATTTTTTAAGAACTTTGGTCCGTGGCATAGCGCCATGTTATTGAAAGGATTTTCTGAATCTATAAGTGTGTAATGAAATTATCCTCGGTCAGAGGGAGGGAAGCACGAGAGAGAAAAGTAGAATTGAATTTTCGGTGGTATTTTCCTCCGGACCTGTGTTCCCTTTAGGAGCTTAGGAGACTTCTTTCAGTGGCGCAGGCAAGAAGAAGTGAAGGGAAATCTTTCTCTGAACCTTTGCTGAGAACGGCAGGAGCTGACACCTCTAACCAGGAGCAGATGTTTGACTGGCTTTGGCTTCCCTGGCAGTGGACTAGTCCCGGGTTTTCAACCACCATACCTACAACACTGGCCTAGCCGTACAAACTTGGTCCGTCCAGTCCACTGACCTAAGAAATGTTCACTTGATCCAGAAAATCTTGGGAACAGAGCTGAGCCAAGACACGCTCAAGCAATAGCAGCTCAGACCTTCAGGGGTGTCTGCACTTGATTCTGAAGTGATGTTCTGCAGTGATCATCTGCTTTTTATTCCTGATCCATTATTGGTCCTAAATGATCATTTATAAATCTCTTTGTTTACCTGTAACACATCTGATTTTCAAAGGAAGAGTTAGAAAAGGAAACAAAAGGTTTTGTTTCATTACATCAGATCAGATGGCATCTGGTCAAGAAGACTCGATACTAAAACTCTAAACATTTAATTTTCTATAGATGTGAGCAAGTTTCCCTTCAACTAATTGACACTCAACACGTTTATTTCAGTCTGTGTTAACAGACTCTGTCTTGTCCATTGCACTAACCTGTAGAAAAACTGCTATCTAACCCTTTAGTTTCAGTGTTAGAGTCTGAGTTATATTAGTTTTTTAAAGATGACTCAACTCTTCAATCAGAAGCCGAAAACACCTTTAACTGAAGTTTTTGTGTATAAAAGATAACTAAAAACACACTATTACTCTTAAAGCAACAGTCTGCAACTTTTACACCTTAAAATTATGCTTTTTTGTAAAGTTTTTGCGTCATACTATCATCTATTATGTTCATTTTCATACCTGTGATAGTGTTGGGGGGTCCCACGTCTGTTTACCGCACTATACAGTTTTTGTGCTTCGGGTAGCCGCAGGATGTACTGACTGGGTGTTGTTTTACGGCAATATATGGCAAGCCAAAGGGATAAAAAAAAAGCGCGCGTTCTAAACGCGCGTTATGTCTGCCAAAATGCGCGTCTTGAACGAGCGTTTTGGCGGGCATAATGCAAGTTTAGAACGTGCATTTTTTTTATCCCTTTGGCTTGCCATAATTGTATAACGTAGACTCGCCGTTTAGCAGCGGCAGATTCACCAAAGAAAGCTAGAAATCCCTTATCAGAGGAATATAGGAAAAGAAAAGGAGAACGTGATAGAGCAAGAGCAAAGACCAGAGTTATTATTGGGCCGTCTTTTCCTCGCTGGAGAGCTCTTTTAGGAAGAAAGCCATGAACTACGGACTCTGACCTAGCCATGCTGCTAATGGCTAGGTAAGTAATAAATGATTTCACCAGGGTTATTGTGTTTGGTCGGGCATAAAGTTGTTATACAGTCCTGATAAAACTATTTTTTCAACGTGTGGAGGTGGAAAAGTTTGTTTTCGTTGTTTTGCCTGACATTAGGAATGTAAACATGCCTCTTATGACCCAGCGAGAGATTTAATGTTACGACAGTGATGTTACACAGCAAGCCTCTAGAGGGCGACAGAGACCATATAACTGCAAAGTTGCGGAATGCTGCTTTAAAAGACAAACAGTAAATCAAATTTTACTGTATTTTCTGTTTTTTTGTAAATTATGTATTTCACGCTAAATGATTGAGATGTATTTTTTTATTGTCTCAAATCCAGGCTGACTGCTGGTAAATACTTTTAATATTTGTTAGGCTATTTTCTTAGAAATGATCTATCTGTGGTTTATGTTAAAACGTGTTACAACATTCATCTTGAATCTCTTAGAATTTGTACAAAATCATTCCACATGATCAAGTACAGATTTGGATTTCTAAATCAACTCTGAAGTTTCAATATTTCCTGATGCCGTTACAAACTTGTCTGAACACTCGTTGCGATTGATGCTGATTTTTGGTAATAATTTTATTGTTTAAAGAGGGAATGAACTTGTTATTTAAATAAATTTGCATTGGTCTCTAGTATAAATTAATGTCTTGTGAGGTGATCTCTGTGGAAAAGCTCCCCTGCTTGTTTCAGAAAGTATAAGTTAGGTGGAGGAAAGTGGAGTGAGAAACAGCAGGATTTGGAGTCTTATGGGATCGACACATGGGAGGCGACAAACGACTGCAATCAGCAAAACTCATTGCTATCGCTTTGATAACCAGACACACGGGAGGCGACATGCGGCAGCGGCAAAAGCCAGCGATGCCTCTGTTCCAGGGTGAATAGCGAATCTTCCGTTATTTTTGATTGGCCGCCAGATTGGAGGGAATTTTGGGTTATTAAAACAGTTCAGAGTTGAAAAAGCAGTAGATGTGAAGTCTCACAAGGTTGTGCTAGAGTTAAGTGAAGTCTTACTTCTGACTTTATACACCTACTATATATATTAAATTTTCCTCCATGTTTGCCCGGAGATGTACTGAGAAGCATCCTGTCCGCTCATTGGTCAAAATGAAACCTCCGCTGATTGGTCCTTGTCCGAGCGACAGCGATGAAAAGTTTAAATTTTTCAACTCTCTGGGATTGCTTCGCTGGCTCGCCTGTGCACGACACATGCACAAGCGCAAAATTTCACATGCACGTTTTTCACGTGTCACTTAGCAGGAGGGAGACTCGCGATTATCGCTTTGTCCTGCTTGTCTCATTG
Source organism: Aphyosemion australe (assembly GCA_006937985.1). Taxonomy (NCBI): domain Eukaryota; kingdom Metazoa; phylum Chordata; class Actinopteri; order Cyprinodontiformes; family Nothobranchiidae; genus Aphyosemion; species Aphyosemion australe. Next base: position 420,511 of record SSNS01000112.1, read on the forward strand.
AAAATGAATGGAAGAGAGGCGATGTTGCCTCCCGTGTGTTGAGCCCATTACTCATTATAATTCATGGTATTCGAACATTTCTCCTCTTCTACTGACTCCGTTTGCTCTGCAACATTGATGTTTTAATCTCCACAAATAACACAAGCCAGAAGGAGTTCTGCCGTGTTGTGGAGTTGCTAATGCTAACGGTTAGCTTCTACTAGTCGAGACGTTCTCTGCTGTTTCCTGGATGCAAAAATTAACACAACCTTCCCCGGTGGCTAGCCAAGGTGGGTGACTCTATGAATGCAAATTTACAGTGTGATGTAGATCTGTGTGGCTTTTTCTGACCCAAGCGCTTCCCCGTCTTTTGTCTTTTTCCGGCTAACGCAGCCTGCATGTGAAACTCAATGATCGATCGTACTTCACAAAGAACAAACGTACCACGTTTCTTACTGAACCTCCGCTTTAAGGTTATTTGACCTTGAAGTGAACCACAAAACACTCTAAGCTACTTTTTACCCGTATGATTTGTTGTTATTTAAATCAGAAGAGGCAAAGTGGTCCTCTCACTCATATTCACAGCCTGTTAACTGCAGAGCTGCTGTCGTTTCTACAACTTGGAACAGACGGACATGTGCGCTGCCACATCAAGTTAAATTAGCTCCCCTAAATGTGGAGCTTACTCAAGACTCTGATCATTACAGTAATGTAATGCAAACTGCAGCGGCCTATTTCCCCTCTCTGCCTGCGGCTGTAATGGAGGGGGGTGGGAGACAGTGCAACACACTCCCACACAAAGAAGCTGCGGTTTGTTCGGAAAGTCGCCGGGCATTTTTATGGGTGCTTTATTTAAAAAGAAAAAGCTAAAATTGCCTGAAAAGCCACAAAAAGGGTTAGTTGGTAACAGCATAATTCAGGAAGCCTTCCTCCTGTGTAAGATCCTGCTTATTGGGACAGTGTGTGTATATTAAGGAGACACACATGTGCATGAGTGATTTTATGTGTGTCCGATGCAACGCTACAGATTTTATATCTTTTCAACCACTGATTAACATTTTAAGAGCATTTAAAAGAAGTCATGATCGTGCTAAGGGCAGCCCCCTTTACTGTAGATAAAACATCTTTTAGAGGTTGAATCCCAGCCTTTACACACCAGACAGTGATTAGTGTTCAGTTTGAGGGAACTGAGCAGAAAAGGAGCCTTAAACCTTTTGTGTTTATGCTGAAGGTCATCATCACCTCAACAGAAAACAAACATGGAGCTCTTAGCTGGTCGTTAATAGCATACAAATATGTCACGCGTTTCAAGTTGCTTTTCTCTATTTCAACACCAACATGTGTTTAAGATGTGTTGCCAACACATCTTCAATCAAAACACGTGCATAGTTCAAAGACTGGTTGTTCTAGTAAGAAAGATGTTTCATTAGCAGCAGTTCACAGTGACAAGACTCCGCTATATCTCTTAACTATCTAAACAGCTACATCTAGAGTTTTAGTTAATTGATTATATTTGATTAAAACATTAATTCTTCAACCAGGGCATAACAATATAATGCAAATTTGTCAATTTTGCAACGTCAGTATTGGAATAAACAACAGTTTGGCTGCAATAAACGGTTGCATTCCAAGTGAAATGCATTTGAACGCTTATTTGATTCTCACCAAATTCTTTGCCTGATTTTGATGATGGTGGCTGAAATACAGAGAAGATGTTAAAAGCCATGGAATGTTGGGTTATTGTAAACACATATTGTCATCATAATATTGGGGAATAGTCCTGCAATTACGTGTTTTTGTCATATTGTGCAGCCCCGGTTACTATCTGGATCCTTATTTGGATGGAGATGTGAATCAGTTACCATGAAACACGTATGTTGGGTTAATTGTGGGTTCTGTAAATTTTGCTGCCTCTTGGCCAGGACTCCCTTGAAAATGAGGTTTTTAATCTCAATGGGACCTTCCTGGTTAAATAAAGAATAAATAAATAAAAATTGACAGCTGTAAATTGGTCCTATGTTGGACTGCGTGTGTGTGTGTGTGTGTGTGTGTGTGTGTGTGTGTGTGTGTGTGTGTGTGTGTGTGTGTGTGTGTGTGTGTGTGTGTGTGTGTGTGTGTGTTTTGTAGTCTCTGCTTGGGTAAACTTCACTGAGAAATCTTGTGATACTTTTTCCTTTTGAAATACGATCAGTCACCCTGAGTTGCGTATTCATGCTGAACGTTGAAATTGTCTTCAGACCCAGTCGCCTGCATTAGCTGCAGAAAGAAAGGAGTCGGGCAAACGATCAGGTCAGAAAACACCTATTTTTTTCTATGTTACAGAGAAAATTTGCATTCCTGCCCACTTTAGGTTACAGCTGGATAAGGTTGTGTTGATTTTACAGCCAGGAGAGAGCAGAGATAACCCATCATTGTTGCATCTTTTACCCAGGAAAGATGAGCAAATGAAGGCAGCTGAAGAGTCATGTTGGTGTTAGCCAATCAGAGGTGAGACTTTTGCATATCACTTACACGTTGCCTGTGGTGGTCGGAGGGACTGGTGGCACCTCGCCTCACTTCCCTCAATGCGCCCCAGGGCAGCTGTGGCCACAATGTAGCTCATCACCAGCAGCGTTTGAATGTGTGTGTGCATGGGTGAATGAATGATTGTGTTGTAAAGCACCTTGGGGGGTTGTAGAACCCTAGAAGCTATATCAGGCCATACATACAGGCCATTCTTTTAGCATTTATCATGAATGAGTAATGATAATGAATGAATAAGACTCCAAAGCCTACCATTATCTGCCCACCCGCTCCTCCAACAAACATCTGCCTCCTGAAACAGGAGCGCCAGAGCTTTTTTCCACAGAAACGACTCAAGGCATTCATCATACTAGAGACAACAGCAGATTTATTGGAAAATAAAACTGTGTATGACTCTTCTAAAGTTCAGAACTTTGTTTTCTGTACCTACGTTGGGTTTGTCAGAGACATGGGTTGAAGCCCAGGTGCCACGAAAAGACCCCATCACAAAGCCCAAAGAGACACGAGTCAAAAACCCAGAGAAAATAAAAAATATATGTATTAATCTAACATGCATGCACTTTAAGAACATGCATTCTCCTCACTGAAAGGCTGTACAGCCAAAAACGTGACGTGCTAACCGGTATGCTGCAGCCCTCAAGCCAAGCTGTCAAACTGCACACGTGAAATCAATAAAACGATAAAATATCGTTATAAAACAATAAAATTCCAAACTATTCACTGATGGATGTGTTCACTCGACAGAATAGTGTGGTTTGAGGTTTTCTAGTTAAACAAAATGGCATTTCATTGTAATTAATTTCAAACACTTTAGCTTACAGTTTGGTTTTTAGCAGACAAACGTGGGCGTCATTTTTCAAAACATTAAAGTTCAAGTCTAAACAGATTAATCGGCTAAAACATAATATTAAAACAAATCAAATGCTCACTTGCATGAAATATCAACATGTAGTAATTTAGATGAATCTATCACATGGGCCAAGGGACAAAATTAAATCTAGATTCAATCATTTACCAATGTATTTAATAAAGGGGACATATTATGCTAAACTCACCTTTTTCATCTTTTTTAGTGGGTCTCTGCTGCCTCTATAAACACTCCAAACTTCAGAAAAATCCATCCATTCATTTTCTGTCAGTGTTTGATTTTAGGACTCTGAGCCTCTCTGGGATATCGGAGCTTCTCAGCTTATAGCAGCCTGACCGGGGGATGGGTGGGCGTGGCCAGAAACAGCTTGTTTTCTTAAAGTGACAGAGCCCTGAAACGGCTCATTCTGGTAGGAAATGTCAATAAAACTGCTGAAATCCCTTTATGCGAGAGGGATTTAGCACAAAGACGTTCATGAACATGTGTTGTATCGATCATAGAATATGTCTTCTGTAAGCTAAAAGGCTAAATGGTTCTACTCTACGCTGGGCTGAACTATCCATTACTGGTTTTTCATACGGAGTAGCAGCAGAAGCTCATTTGGAAGGTGAACTATGACATGTATCTAATTTTACTTTAATTTGATGTTGCAGAATGACATCTTTGCTGCAGATGAAAGTCAACAGCCGTCATCTTTTTAGGTACACCTGTTCAGTTGCTTAAGAACCCCAAAAAGCTGATCAGCCATGACAGCAGCTCGATGCGTTGAAACTTGAGCTGAGCATCAGAATAAGGTAGGAAGTGGATTTAAGTGACTCTGTATGTGGCATGGTTGTTGAATAGGAGGTAGAAAGGCAACAGTAGCCTCTCTCAAAGGCTCAATCCAGACGTTTGCACAATAACATCTATTAAGTAACATTGATAGACGTAGAAAAAATGATTGCAATATCTGTAAAGGATTTATTGCACAGAAAATATTGTTCCATTATCTTTCAATATATTATACATAATTATTATGATTAAATATCAGTCAAAATATTTAGTATTTAAATAAAATGTTCCACCAATTTCCTCAGAGCACTAGATTATAAATGTTTAATTACTCTTAAAATTGTTGCTGTTTAATCTGGCCCTGCACCCTCAGCTGAAGACAGACCTTCAGTTTAACTGAAGCATAAGTAATATGTGGATATAGTTGGAGAGCGGAGGATGATTGCAGTGATTACGGTGATTACTGCAGCGGTGAAAGGGGGTCTGGGACACTGTGTGTTTGCATTGCCGCCCTGCTCGGGATCTGGTCTTCATAAGCCTCATTCATCATGCAGCTTTGGATCAAAGATACCTGCCTTGAACTGCAAATGTAGCAGATTTTCTTCATACTGGGAAAAAAAGTGCCTGCCCTTGATTTGCCAGTATTGTAATCTTTTAAGATGAATTTAAAGGTGTCAAAAGGAGCATCAGTCAAACTCTTGAGCAATCACTAATCTACACAGTTTGTAGCTTAAGCAGGTGTTTCCTGCAAAGAGCTGCTGATATTGTTTTAAGTGCAGAGTCTTTGATGGTTCAGGGGTTGCACAGCCCGGGGTTACGCTATCTGTTAAGAGGAGTCTTGTTTCTTTGCAATTACAGGGCATTCTCGATACAATTACAGCACATGCAGAGGTGTGAGACAAGACGGATAAACAGATAAGAGGCGAAGCTTCGCAACTGAGCTCTTTAGAGGTGACGGTGTTACTAATCTATGGTCGTAAAAATGTTGGGTATGGCGCTCACACCCAAGTCTTTTAACTGCAGCGTAAAAACAAGCAGTGTAGGTGTCTGGCAGTAATTAGACAAGACGAGCTTCAGAAGTAGCACTTGTTCATTAAATCAACATCGAGCCCTGCTTATAGTTTTGTAAAGTCGTTCAGAAGCACCTACCCTGGAGGTTTTTTCTCCCCAGGGATTGGGAGTGAAAGAAATCCTATGAGGGGAATGTCTGTGGTTGGACTACACACAAAATGTTTATATCGTTCTCTGGAACAGCCACGCTAGTTCCTGTGGGGGAAAATCCACCTAGAAAAAGCAAAGAGTGTACAGAAAGGAGATGGCCCACTAACGAGTCACATCTTGCCAAGAGGAGCTGGGAAAAAAAACTTCCTCCAGGACTTATTTGCACATCGGGGAAGCAGAAATAACGCTAATCCCTCACACCTGACACACATCCTTCCAGCAGGTGCTACAGATCCCTGAACACCAGAACCACCAGACGCAGGAGCAACTTATCTCCCCTAAATTAATACTCATCTGTTTTTCTATTCCTTCAATACTAAACTATCACATAAACCCCAATACGCTCTGATCTTCTTCATTGCACTACTTTTTGTACCCAAATTTTGTATACTGCAAATTATGACTTGTATATAAAAGGATGTATTGACATAAAGCACAGTTTCTTCACTGCGTTGACATATTGGACCAACAAATGTGCCTCTGGATCTGACTAGTTCCAGGCCTTGAGTCTGGTAAATCCCATAAAAGAAGTGAACCTAAACGCACTCTCTTGCCCCAAAGTTGTTGAAGGAAATGCTGAACCTATTTTACAAAGACCACACATTCTCTTTGTGTTGGGATACTAAGCCAACGCTGAGCATATGATTCATTCTGACACATTTAAAACATAACAGTATAAACAATCTACCATTAATATCGACTGATATCGGCATTGAAATTTAATATCGGAAAATATCTGTATTGATTTTAAGTCTTTTAATGACGCAACCTTTACATACCATACACGTATTATACATTAAACTCTTCAGCTACTTCTCCTCTCTCTCTCAAAATGTTGAAATATGACAGATTTTAGGTAAAGTTCTTGAGATATTTTACTTTATTTGACACAACTTGTGAAGTAGAAATTTGCCCTGTGTAGTGAACGTACGCTGTCCTCACAGCACGTAGCTACGTGTAGCTAGCCAGCTAACAAACTAAAACAAAAGCTTTTCTTATCTGAAGGTCTTTATAAATGTTTTATCATCGTAACTGCAATATACAGAATAAGAAGAAATAATACACACATCTTAGCGTCACGCTTGGGGAGAATGAGATTCAGCTGCTGTTGGAGACAAAATACATATGGCACTTTTCCTGTTACTAACTTAAATTGAAGTTTAAGCATGTATAGTAGGAGATTTGTGATGTTAGTAACCTAAGCTGTTTTAGTTTTTCTTATGTTATAGTTTTTCATATAACGATATTGGTTTATATCAGTATCGGGAATTAAGAGTCAGCAATATCAGTATATCGAATATCGGTAAAAAAACAAAGCCAATATCGAGCATCCCTAGTAATCAGTCAAAATCACTATTGATTCCTCTTTTATGATTTTTAATTATCATAGATTAATCAATTTGATTAATCTTGCCATTTCAAAGCCATCATACCACATGAGACACACTTTTCAGCAAAGCAAATACAATTCAGCATCTCACAAGCTGTTTCCCAAGATAAGAAGGGCAACAGGACTTCAGATTTCTCGCCAGATCAAGAGATAAAATCATTTAGATTAAAGAATATCTCAAAAGATCATATAAAATAAAAATGTGCATGACTTCATGCCAAATGTATACTCATTACTAAGGATCTAACACTACTAGTTAGGGTTAGGGTTATTCTGATTAACCTACATTTATTCTAACTAAATTTTCCAACACGTCACCTGTACCCAAATAGTAAAACCAGTTGTCTACACAGTTTTAAGACTTTATTTTCTGCACCAAGATGCTGAAAATCCAAAGAAAGTCATTGTGGACACAAACAATAATTTGGTTAAATGATTCAGAAAAAGGCAGAAAAGTTTGTAATGAAGCAGTTACTCAATAAGATTTTAGGCTAAAGGTGTTGCTGCTAAATTTCATCTGTCTTTGATTGTAGGTAGCTTTACAGACGGTGTAAAAGAAGACCTGGGACATCCAGGGTGATGTTTCACTCATGGTGAAACAATACCTCAGCACACCTTGTTTCTTTACAAGCCAAACACGTTGAGGTAATTAGTATCTAAAAAGCGTACTTTTCCCATTAGGGAGTGATAGACAGCGACCGTTGCCAAACAGATGTGAAAACCACTCACACCCCATCCACATTTCCCTCACACACTCTTACCCCAACAAATGGTTTGAGTTACAGCGCCCAAAAACCAGTGAAAGACAGTCGATGGTACTTTGTCCACTTTTCTGTCTTTGATTTGTTGTCTGCAGCCTGTTGCCTGTGCATGAGCGCACATTTGCTCGCAGCGGCGCGGAGCGGTTGTTCTATATGTTGAGAGCGGCGCATGTTAACATACCACTCATCTTACTCACCAGCGCTGTCGACTTGCTCTGCATCTCCTTACACGGGGTTCACAGAAGGGGGCCACACGCGAGTCTAGTCGCAGCAAATTCACAGATTGAGGTAATCCCTCTCTCACGTTCTGGTTTACACACACACACACACACACACACACACTGGTCCCCCTCTACTAACAGAATTGAAAACAGGTGCCCACCACATATCTTGCATTCTTCAACGATACAAAAGTGGTTTGACCTGAATGGTTTTTGCTGGATCCAGAGCCCCTCTGTATGAAAGTAGAGTCCATGTGGAGATGTGTGTGTGTGTGTGTGTGTGTGTGTGTGTGTGTGTGTAAACATGTATGCACCGGTTTCTGTATTACATACTGGTAAAGCAGCACAGGCTCGTACTTATTGGAACCACATTTCTCTTTCTGCACAGCCCTAACACAAAGTGTCGAGTTAACATCAGGATGAGTCGCAGACCGGGCCATGTTAACCTAGCATAAACAGTGCATTTAATAGCCTTCTGTACCGCCATCGTAACGACACATTGCTCTGGTTTGGTCCGATATGGATGAAGGATCAAACCGCATCGACAGCTCTTCATAAACCTTTTGTGACTATCTGCTGAAAGAACAGCAAATTGAAAACGTCAGTCTTGCGATGACCTTGCCTCAGTCACAATAAGTCTTGCTTTTTCAGCCGCCAAAGAATCTAGTTAGCAGTGGAAATGGTGCAATGAGAAACAGAAGGCAGAGAGCTGCTGGGCGCACCAGCGGAGCGGGTACAGGAAAAGGACTGAAACTGTAATGGAGTCGCTGATGAAAAATGAGCTCCGCTTGAGTTTTCCTTGATATTTGTCAGTTTACTTTAAGATCTTTACTGACCGGTCTTCCCTGTTGTCAGTGCATGGTGTGTGTTTAATAAAAATGTTGGATTACTTTTCGTCCATCTGGTAAAACCCTAAATACTGTCATCAGAGATAGTCTCCAGCCGTGCAAAAACAATGTGATTAATGAATGCTCTAATGTCCGTTTCTTCCACGCTCCCTCCACTCAGCTTACGATGCAGATTTAGCATGTGTGTGCTTCGAGGTGGTGCAACGTGAATTGTTTCAGCTGACAGGAAAAAATACTAACATCTTGACAATATCGAGCACTTTTTTATGTTCTAGGGACATCTTAATAAGGATGCTTTATTTTGCAGCTCTCGAAGCCCAAATGTTTGATTTTTATAGACGCAGAAGAACACATTGTATCCACAAACAAGGACAGTTAATTTCTCTAGATAGCCTTCTTCCTTGTTCACACATTTCTCTTTAGCAGTCACTTTTGATTCGTCCTATAAAACAAACCAGAGCTTTTTATGGCCATGAACTTAAGTGCATGCTTATACGCTCCAGTGTTTCGCATTGAGTTGTGCAAAAAAAATTACTTGCTATGCTTTTGTCTCCTGAGGCAAAAAAAAAAAATCTGGGAAAAGTAGGAATTTATTAGCAATTCTAAAATGTCATTTTGAGGATGAAAACAAGATTTTTTTTCACGAATCATCGAAATTTGAATTTAAAATCAGAAATTCTGCTGGTAACATGTTTTGCACAAGTACGAAGTTATAACCGAACAAATCAAAGTCCAGGCAAAAGTGCAGTAAATGATTGTTTTTTTAAGTAATGCATTTTTGATTAAACACAATTCCCTCTCTAAAATGAGACCAACAGCATCCAGAAGCAAACATCATGTGCAAACTACAATGCAGGGAAAGAAAAATGTCAAGCAGGAAGTTGCAACGCAGATGGCTCTCTGTTCTGTCTTTCCTCACCAATTTGCAAACAGCTTAGTTAGAAATTAATTCGCATTACTAATGTAGTTATGAAAGGAATCTGAGCTGTTGCCTTTTTACTTCCTGGTTCCAGAGCTGACTTAGAGTGGAGAGAAATTTTCCAAAATAATGCGATGAAACGTTTTGGATAGTCAAAAGATGAGGTCTGAATGATTGAAAGGAGGTTTTTGTATCAAAAAGGAGGAACCATTGATTTAGGAAGACGAGATAAGTTTCGTATTAAAATGTGAAATAAATCTGTTTTACGTGGGTGGCAGGATCACCAACAGACGGTGTCCGTGTGCGTGCACACAGAGCCGGCGTGCACGGACGAATGTGTGCCCCGGAGTTGGCGGGAATATGCAGAGCTGTAGAAATGAGGCATAGCCCTGACTGATGCTGCGGCCTCTCTGCTTCACAGAACTGGCTTTTCTATCAGATAGACAGTTTGACAATATCCAGACCCCACTCTTTCCGCTACACACAACGGCACGCCAACAGATGCGTGCGCGCACACACGCCTACACACACACACAGCTTTCTTGGTTTCCTCTGCTTGTTTTTGGCTGTACTGTTTGTAAGATGAAAGGGAAGCTTGAGTTAGTACAGTAATGTCTGACCTCTCTGACAGGCCTTCATTGTGGTGTATGTAGGAAATTTTGAGACCAAAGAGACCAAGCCTTTTTTTTATTTATTTATCTTGTTTTTTAAGTGCAGATAATTTCATTTTGGCCTGAGAAAATATCTACCTACGTTTGTGAGTTGCTCCCATTTGAGAGAATAAACGTCCAAAGCGGTAAGTTCTGCTGTTTCACTATAGATTTATGATTCATCTTCACATTTATCATTTCTAGCATCACACAGACATGTTGCTTTCACACAAACTGACAGACTGTTTTATTACCATTGCTGACAATCTGAAACTGCATCAGGCCATGTGAGGAGTGATGGAGCTAAAAAAAACTTGTCGAACAGAAAAGAGACACATATGTTTAACTATAGCTAATGTGTGGTAGCATTAAAGCTGGGGTCCGTAGAGTGACACCATCAAGGAAAGGGGGAGATTTAGAAATTTAAATTGCTATAGACCCCCCCCCCCCCCCCCCCCCCCCCCCCCCCCCCCCCCCCCCCCCCCACACACACACACACACACACAAATAGCATTTTAGCGCTAACGGACAAGTAATGTTTGATATGTTCCTGCTCAGACACACGTGATTCTAACTCGGCCTTCATCTGGTTCTGCAGGAGCTGCTGATCACTTGTTTTGATCTAATCTGCAGTGTTCAATTAAGGAAACACCTAAAGCTGCAGGAATCTGGCACTCGTTGCTAACGCTACAACAGGCTAAATCAATAGTCCTATGTAGCATAATGGTTGAACGCTAATCACTTAGCTCTAATACACAAAAGATAAATCCCTTTTTGTTACCCTCCCTCCTCTTCCACAGTTAGCTTAAAGTTTACAGACTGACATTAATTCAATGCAGGTTGCATTAGCATTCAAGCTAGGTTGGTGTGCTAAGCTGACGGAGGCGCGTCTATGTCAAATTTAAACATTTTTTAAGTTACTTTAAAAATGTTAAACTACAGCTTTAAGCCAGAATATTAGTATTAAACTGAATTATTTGTTTAAAAAACAGAAAATTTAAACTGTAGATGAACCTGAAAGATGCATGGTTGGTCTGTTGGTTAGCACTGTTGCCTTGCAGAAAGGTCATAGGTTTGAAACTTGCTGACTTGCTGTTTCCATGTTCTCACTGTGAATGCATTTTTTTCCCCAGAGACCAAAAACATTTCTGAAAATTGTGAATTGAGCTACGTGAAAGAGTGTGCATGTTGTTCGTTTTTAAGTGGGCATGCAACCTGTTGGGATGTCCCCTATGACTGTTGAAGATGGACGACCACAAAAGACAAAGAAGGAATAGAAAATGGATGCACTTGAAACTCTTTTCAGAAACACCAAACCGAGTAGAGATAGACTGATATCAAGAGCTGGCTGATATATCAGGCTGATCTGCAACAGCTGATTTTCCTCTTTAGTGGATCTGAGTCAGGCACATATGCAGGCAGCTTGGTGCTGCTGCCAATTTACGTTCCTCACAAACACCTGCTTAATAATTGCTTTAAAACTTTACTGTTAACTAACATTTGTTTTTATTTACCCATTTTACATTTAATCCTTGATCAGTTTATTAATTTGTTTGATTAACTTTGGTTAAATATTTGATTTCAGTACTGTACAGCACAGAAATAAGATTCAGCAGCTGGCTAAAGTCAGAGTTCAGAAATGTTGTGCATCTACTATTATTAGTGACATTTTAGCTTGCAGATACAGTGAAATCCATCTTCATATCGATATGAGAATCGGCAGCACATATGGACCATGGTCGACTATGACCATCCATATCAGAAATAGGAAAACCCGTATCAGTTCATCTCTAAAACCGAGGTTTTCCCAAAGCTGGTTAGGCTGAAATCGATCAATACTTATTGATTTATTTTACCGTACTCGTTGCTCTTGAACCTGCAGACAAGCAGCTTATTTTCTCCCGTGATGCCTTGGTAACATGTATGCAGGCCTGCTGGCTGTGTCTTGCAACAAGGCTGGTTGCTTTGTGCTCAGATCTCAGGTGAGGAAAGGCCTGGAATCACTCATCCTGACAGCCACATCTGGCGCTACTTTCTCTGTCCTGCTGACCTCAACTGTGCTCCTGCAAACAGACACCACTCTGATTCAACCACAGAGGGAAGGAGTTACCGTAATAGCGGTTATGATAATAACATTATTGTTGGTTATTAATGAGATGGAAAACAGACAGTTTATTCTAGAGAGGTATGCTTGTGAACAGTGCTGTGTGCAACAAGACCAGTTACTGCTGGCATTTTGTTTACCTTTTTTTTTAGTTTTGTCCTACTGATAGCTGATTAATGCCAGGTGCTGTAAACATACTGTAGTCTCTCATTTTACTGAGTTATGCATAACCAGGGATCTTATAGAGGAATGAACCAAAAGACAGCGTTTGTGGTTTAAATGTGTTCTTGTTTCAAGGTCAGAGATTTCTTAAGTTATATGTAATGTTGGGTTTAACCTTGCCCTTTTCAGCAGCTTAGCAGCGATCCAGAAAAATAACCTCAAATGCACCTGAGCCTCCTTTGCTTTTGTTTTCAATCCATATTTAAAGCAGCTATTATTTGGCCAGCTCAGCAGGTCTCAAATCCAGAGTTTAGGAGGATTTTTTTGAGCAGAAACAAAATCAATCCAGTCTTCATCTGGTTCCTGTTGAACCTAGGAAGTTAGGGTCGCAGTTCAGGGCAATATTTACGTTAATGGAATAAGTCCAAACAGATTAGATTTCAAAACAAAAGCCCAAGGTATCTAGGAGAAGCTTGCAGTCACACCTTCAAATCTAAACAAATACGTTTGGCTCTCTGACATCTGTGGTGGGCCTTTATCCTGTCCTGAGAGGGTGGGGGGGTCTGATGGAGACAGCAGACATTAACATGAGTGAGCAGTCAGCTGCAGAACATAACAGTTTGACGCTTAGTGAGGCACAACACCACAGGAGTCCATGATGGGAAAATCAGCCTATCTGGATTCTCACTGCTGCAGAAGAACCTCTGCTGTTTTTCACTAAAGAACACACATGCATGAAATCCAGCGCTCACTAAACAGCTGATTTTATGATAGATTTGAAGTGTTTACACAAATAGTTCAAGGTATAACCTTTATAATGGAAAACGCTTTCCACATAACCACAAATCTGTCTGAGTTTATCATTTTTTAAGGTGCATAAACTTTTATGAAACACTTTATTTGATTTCCTGCTCTTAGTTCTGCAACAAGACCACCTATTAAAGAAGGAGCCATTATCATAATGATTGGGTAGTTTAATTGTCTGCTAAATCGACCAAATGTAATTTAACTGTGTAATAAATGTAATTGCCTGAAACCCGTTACTTACTGAAGACTTTATGATGATAGCTTTAAAATAAGTGAAGTTTTTTTTTCCAAGCAAAGAAAAGTTGCGAGGATGCAGAAACGTACATTTAAATAGTTCGTTTCACCTATTCCACAAATCTGAGAATAAATTTTATTCCACATTTTATAATTTTATTTTTTAACCAATGGGGACAGATTGGTGAAAATGTGTTGGTTTAAAGGTACAATAAGTAAGATTTTTACAGTGAAATAATCACAAAAATATTTAATATCTCAATCATGTTGGAAGGACAGTTACATTGAAACAGATTTCCTTCTCAGATGGCTGAGGGGTTGCTGGTTTTTCTCCTTTTAAAAAAAGGCCGAAGAGGGACATGGGGTGAGTCCAAAGTCAGGGGCTGCATCCTTCGTTGGTCGGATTTGAAGGACAATTACGTCACAGCACCGCAACGAAGGCTGTCCAAATTCAAAGACTCCTTCAAATGCAGCTTACGAATCCGGCCTTCTTGTCCCCAATTTGAAGGAGGGGTCCGGTGTGTCCTTCACAGCTCACCGTAAGATGCATTGCGGGCCGAATGTTAGTTTTTGGTTTTTTTTGTAACAATGGCAAACTAAAATTACATTTATAAATGTAAGTATAAGCTTAACATGGTTAGATTTAGAGCTTTACTCCTCCAGGATTAAAAAAATAACTTAAAAGCTCAGCAAAATTGCGAACTCGATTCTCTTTAGCTTCGGTTCAAGGTCGTCAATGTTGCTAGGTGACAGAACATTCGCCGAGGTAGGGGTGGGAATAAATCTGAAGGCTAGACCATCCAAATTCACAACCGCTTGCTTCCAGCCTACGTGGTCTACATCAAGACAGCGTCTTTGAAGGATGCAGACCTTGAATTTTGACCCACCTGTAGTCTTTGTTTACAATCCGTCCTGCCTCCATTCTTTCTGGTTCCAGAGCCAGTCATTTGAGCCAGTGGGGTTGCCAAGTCTGCACCAGCATTTGTATTCTAACATCAGCCAACAAAGAGCAGCAGCATTGTGGATTGAATGTTGGTCAGTAAAAGAAGCGATCCAGAAGTGATTTCTAGTATTCCCTAAGAAGCCACAGAATATTTTTGATTTTACTCAAATATCGGGTAAAGAAGGCTAGAGGCTAATGTTGAGCTAACAACGCTAATGGCGAATAAAAAAATGGCGGCTCTAAAAAAATCCCAATCTTTTCGCTCATCATCTAGAATCTTCTGGCGCTGATCCATAACTGGCAACCGTTGCTCAGAGCGGACCTTTTTTTTTTTGATGCATGGACTGCAGTACCCAAATTTGACCACTGGATGTCATTCTTACTTCATGCACCTGTAATGGTCATTTTGTTTATTTTATACTATCATTATGTGTTTTCAGTTTGTTTAAAAATATATATTCTAGAGCTAAACATGTATATTATTCATCAGTCAGCTGGTTGAGACCCTGACTCTTTTGCAGAATGTCATTTATCTTTAGTAAAAATAATTCCAGGAGGTTCCCATCTGCTATTTACTCAAATATCAGAAAGGCAAAACTGGTTTCAATTATGTGCACGGTATCTGTGGTACAGAAAGCACCACAGACATGGCCGTGGAGCTATACTCAAGCATATGAGAAGGTACAGGAATCATTGTTTCCATGACACCCACATGGTTTGCATCATGATCATATGGTCATGTGAATCCAAATGAATCAAAAGAATCAAAGTTACAACTGCTTTGTGGGTTTCTCCCAGCCAGGTCTTTAGACAAACTGTACAACTTTGCCGACTGCGCTGGTCTGCACCTGATCCTGGGGCTCAACGCGCTGCACAGAAACCCTGACAACTCCTGGAACACCTCCTCCACGCTAAGCCTCCTGAAGTACAGCGCTGGCAAGAAGTACAACGTCTCCTGGGAGCTGGGCAATGGTCAGTACAGCAGCATCCCGCATGCAGCCTCGTCAGGAGTTATTTACTAGGTTATACTAAGTCATAAAAAGTATATTTTTAAGTGTTTTACTTCAGAGCCCGTGCCACTGATTTTGACAAACTTCCACTTCCGTTCAGTGTATTTAGACATTTTCATTATATCTACAAAACATTGCAATTTTGAGCAGTAAAAGAATACTTTAAAAGGGATGCATTAAAAAAATCTGAGTTTCTTTTACACTCATTAATGCAACACAGACAATATGCAGGATTTTTAGCCTCTTGATGTAATCTCAGACTGATGATGTGATGTTGAGGTCAGGGCTCTCTCGGAGTCATACCATCTGCTGCAGACTCCTTCGTCTACTGTCGCTGCTGAAAATACTTTCAGGGGCTCTGGCTCCGTGTTCGGGGGTTCCTGTCATGAAGCAGAACGAATGAGGGTCAAAAGCCTCCTGATGGTATGGTGTGTTAGATAAAAATCTGAAGACCCAAAGTTGTGCTATCAGCTTGTAAATCGGGAGAAGGGTTAGCCATGACCCCAAATGCATTTCAAGTCTTTTTTTTTATTTAGAAAAAGTACATGCCATGTTTCATATAAATAATAGAGTGAAAGTGTTTTATATTTTTTTATTTATTGACGTATGTTTTAGGAGGATGAAACCACTTGAGATGAACCATCTTGTTTTGAGTGGGTCCTCCTACCTTACAATAAATAAAATACAAGATGGAGTCAATAAGCAAAAAGGGCAAGTCTAAGACATAAAGCACAGAGGGCAAACCTAAAAACCAAATAAATACATTTTGTATGACGATAATACCTAAATTAGTGGTTTATCCGAGGATCAAAGCTACAGTGTTTTACTGCTGCATTTGCTTCCACTTTAATGTGCATTAAGTCTCACAACAGAAGCTTTCGCGTGACTCAAAAATATTATGCAAAACTCATTGATCCAAGCATTTGAGAGTTTTACTGAGAATTCAAACAGGAGCGACATCCATCATTTAAAATAAACAGTCCAGGGAGTTCAGATGCAGAGCAGAATTTACAGAAGTTGAATCGAAGGTAAAAGAATAGCGTTAGCGTTATTAAAGCAACAGATGCACAGTCCGTACTTTTTGGGTGAACTGTTTCCTCCGCTCTGTTTTAATGGATCTGAAGGCCACCCGCTGTGCTTGGACCATTCCCCTGGCACCGAGTCCATCCGTCCGTATTACTGAGAATTGCCCAATTATCCCGTTTTCTTTTTTTGAACTGGCTGTTGGATATTCTCTGAGATAACAAGATCTGACTACAGCAACAATACTCTCTGTCCCCTCTCAAGTGTTCCTTGTGTAAACTACATCTCTGGCTCATTATGTTGCGTCTCTTCTTACCAGAACCGAATGCCTACCGCAGCTTGGTGGGCCGTGCGGTCAACAGCACCCAGTTGGCTCAGGACTACACCAAGCTACGCACCCTCCTGCAGTCCGTGCGCTACTACCATCGAGCTCACCTCTTTGGCCCCAATGCAGGACGACCCCGGAAGAATGCTATGCTGCTGCTGGACGGGTGAGTCTGACTGCAACTGGACAGGAATCCACGGGAAAGTGTTTGAGGCTTTAGAGAGATCCACCAGGTTTTATGCACACACTGCAGTAGAGCTCAGTGTTTATGAATTTCCCCTCTGTGGGTTTCAGTGTCTTTGCTCTACTTACGCCACGTCAGCCTAAATAAAGTGTCGTCTGATTGATAACGTGACGGCGCCATATCCCACCTGCTGATTTCTGCCAGAAGCTGCAGCAGCTTTAGCTTAAATCTGGTTGCTTATTTAAGAGAAACCTCCTAAATGGAGCCTGTGACGTGGGATTACAGCGACACTCATCAGAGTCACAGTTTTAAAGCAAAACAGTGACACGTCAGGATTTAGATTCTATTTATAAAGTCAGTGGTTCTTTTGTTTTACCATTATTTGATCATCTTCACAGTAGCAGATTTTATTCTGTTCATTAAACCTTCTTGGCACAAGATTTAGAAGTGATTAACGTTTGCACTCATTTGTGCTGCCTCTATAAAGTGTGGAAAGTGTGGAAAACCCCATCCTTTTGTTTTCTGTCAGTGTTTGGTTTTAGAAATGATGTGGCTAAAAATAAGCCGTTTCAAAAAGTCCTCGTTTGTGATGTCACACACGGGGCAATTAGAATAGAACCATCTCTCACGTGCAAGACAGAGCTGCTGCTGGAGGAGCAACAACTCTAATCCGAGCCCCCCTCCTGATATCGGCGCTTCTCAGCTTATAGCAGCTTGAGCGGAGAATGGGTGGGCGGGGCCAGCTCCAGCTTGTTTTCTTAAAGTGACAGAGCCCTGAAATGACTCATTCTGGAAGGTACTGAAACTGTCATGAATAAAATTGCTGAAATCACTTTATGTGAGAGAGATTTAGTGCAAAGAACTTCATAAAGATGTTTTGTATCGACCATAGAACTATTATAACTTAAGACAAAAAGTCAAAATGTGTTTCCTTTAACGTTATGTCCATACAGGATAACAGTTGAAAAAGGAATATTTTTTTTATTTCAATGCATTTTCATTTTCTGCACTAACAATGGCTCTTAGTTTCTTTTCAGATAAAAATAAATAAAAACAAGTTTAATTGACTACTTTTTTCCCCCACATTTTACTACTATCCTCTTTTGTCAAATTTTAGGACTTTTGGACTTTTCTACATTTGATTTTATAAAAGAAAAGCATCTAATTTTTTTGTTTTTGTTGGTTCACCAGTTTTTATAGCTTCTTGGTCTTGAAAATGAATTTTAGTTCTTTATCATTCGGTGGTCACAAATGAGTCCATTGGCCACAATTTGGACATCCTTTTTCAACTGTAACATATAATGTAAAAGAAATTATTAAAAATAAAATTAGAAATCACAAGGCAAAAAAAACATGTTGCCTGCTGAAGGTGTCATTTGCCTATTTTAAAAATAAAATTATAAATTGTTCATTTAATTGTCTGCAAAATGCCCAAAATGCCCCAAGCAATGCTGATTCTTTCTATAAATTGAAAATAAAACTCAACATCAAGATTTATAACACTCATCCATCCATTCATGGATCTGAGTTGCTCCATTACAATAAGGAGGGAGGGATGCAGCCAATAGGAGCTGTTTTTATTTTCGCTAAGTGCTTACAGTTCAAATAAACCATTAATAAAAGGTGCGTTTTTGTGCTGTACAGTTCAGACTGATTAATGAGCAGCAGTCTAATGGGATGAGCTGAATGTAAAAGAGAAGTGATGAGAAGAGCAGAGAGCTGGAGTATCCGTGGGTCACTGGTGTCGTATTTAACAAGCGACGATTCTTGTGTGTTTGACACTGTTACGAGGGAGCGGGGGGTCGGGGGACTTTGTGTTTGACAACCGGAGCACTCTGCTGCTCTCAGGAGGGAAGACGGATTCGATGCTGAACTGTTCAACATCCAAATATCAGAGCTGCAAGACTAAACAAGGCACGCTGGTGAAAGTTGTGTTTTTTAGTGACATGATGTTAGGAAATACATTTTAGGGCTTGTCTGATATGCGGTTCGCCCCAAATATGGAGCGATTTGAGTCAGGTGGAAAAGCTCAGATGGAGGAAGGCAGATAGCAGGATGGGCTTTATTTAGGAGACCACAGATGAGCCTTTAGAAGATAATTAGTTCGAATGCTTGTAAAACATTCAAAGTATTGAGTTCCTCCTGCTCCATTTTTCAGTTTCCGTACGTTTTTTGAACCTTTTCAACTCCTTAAAATTTTCAGCCATTTCAGCAAATTTGGTATCAAACCGTTCAGCTTGTTAAGCTCTTTCCGGCTATTTAATATTTTAGGAGATATTCAGCTTTTTCTGCGATTTTTTTGCCCATTGAAATGAATGGGAAATGCTTCAAATCCTTCAAATTTTCAAAAAATCATTCAGCTTGTTTGAACTTTAACTACTTCAGCAAACTTCAACCTAGAGACTTCATTCAACTTTTAACAAACTCAGGACACATTCAGCTCTTATCTGATTATTCAGCTTCTTGATATCTTTTACGGTTTTTCTAAAATCACAGGTTAAACTTGAGGTACGATTTGGAAAAGTTCAGAAATTTCTCCTCCTCCCCCCATTCAAAAGAATAGGGCTCAGAACCGACTTTACTCCACTTCAGGCAGTGTCCTGAGAGAACCGTAGAACCGATGGAAATGAGACTTGCACTGGATAAAAGCTGACGACAATTGCTCCGTTTTGAACTACAATTTATGGACGTACTCCAAACATTGTGGTCGTAGTGATAATCTATTTGGAGTTTAATCAGTTTTCAGAAATGTTTCACTCCACTCTAAACTGCCGATTCCGCACTCTAACATTTCAACGTCACAACTTCTGCGAACAAATGCTTGCTACACCCACATCGTTTTGGCTACTGAAACAATTATATTTAAGCTTCAGTTCATTTCTTAAGCATCTTCAGCTATCAGTTTCAGAATTCAGAATATGCTGCTAAATTCAGTTCAGCTAATTGTGAAAATTTAACTATTAAACTATTCCTACTGAAATACCAGCTGTTTAAACATTTCCACTGTCCAGCTTTTTTAACTTTGTATGGAGATTTCAGCTTTGTGCTGTTTAGCAGTTTTTCTTGATTCTTCACCTATTTTTTTGAGCTTCATAACATTTCTTAGAGATTTTTGCTCATAAATCTTCAAATCCATTCAGCTCATTTTGACAGTTAAGCTCATTTTAAGTTTCAGTTCATTTCTTAAGCACCTTCAGCTATCATTTTAAGCAATTCAGCATTCAAACGCATTTCTGCTAGAAATGCAATTAATCTAGTTGGATATGTTTTAGGCTTTATTACATTTCTTCTCTAAACTGATTTTTTAAAAATTTTGCAATAATTCAGATATTACTAGAGATGTAAGGAAATACTGACACACTGAAATATCATATTACGTGATATGATACTGAATTGATATTTAAAAACAGTGTATCGAACTTTTTATTGACAACTTTCATGCAAACATTTACTGTATTTTTATCTATGTGGTGTAATTCAAACTCCGACTGCTAGGTGGCAGCAGTTTTCATTCTGAGGGAACAACTCCCAATAACACTGGATGTGTTTTGGAAGTGTCTGGATTTTAGTATCGCAATATATCGTATCATCTCCCCTGCATTGTGATAAATATATCGTTTCACAAGATTCTTGCCAATACACGCCCCTAGATATTAATGTGAGTTCCTGTTAGAAGAAATATTTTATATGATACAAGTCAGAACTTGTGTTTTCATAAATAAAACTACTTTAGAACTTCCTTTTTAATTTTTATGGCCTGATAAGGAAGTTCCTTTGTTTTTTAAATTATGTCAAATATAAAATATTGGTGCAGAATGACTTTAATAGGTTTTTATATGTGAAAAGAAGACGTGAGACCAAAATGCAATTCTTTTTTTAAACTAGTTCTAGACATTATTTTACAAAATAGTGAAATTTGTTGACAACAAAAAATGTTCTGTTGCTTTATAAAAAATGTTTTTGCACCTATACCCAAACTATCATTTATCAATGTGACTTGTTTTTAAATGAAAGTGTCTTTTATTTCTTTCAGATTCATGAAGAACGCTGGTTCTGTTGTAGATGCTGTAACGTGGCAACAGTAGGTATTTTACCCCTTTTTTCCTTTTTATGCTATTTTATTCTATAATCTTATTAACTACACTCTTTAATAACAATTAATCTTCACACTTAAATGATTTTACACCACTATCTCCACTTTGAGTGTCTGAAGTAGCCAGTATAAACCATTAGCTCTGGTCCTGAGAAAGGCGGATGCATAATGTGAAGGACTTTGTTTATTTTTCAAATGGAACAACAGGAAAAGAAGCCCAAGAGTGTCTTAAATGAGTACCACCTGCTATTTGTCTATTGCACATACTTCAGGAATGCATGCAGATCTATCAGTGTTTTGATCTTTTCTCCCTCCAAGATCTGTCCAAGTGTGTTTACGCATGAATGTAAAACGTGCACAAAGGGCCACGCCCACCGTGAGCTCAGACGAGGCGAGTGCGACTGTGAGCGGTCATTAAGGTGAAGGTCAGGTCTAATTAGGAGAAATTGAAAGTAACGGAAGGTGGAAGGGCTGTCAGTACGACTTGGAAAAACACCACCCACACTGTTAAAATCAAACCATATGCTCTGGCTCATTCCCTCTGTCAATTAGCCCGTTTTACACTCAAGGTCCAGATTCCAGTCTAACCAGGCTGCGTGACAGAAACTCTGACCTCTATAAAGGAAGGTGACCTAACAAAAATGAAGCACACTCATTAACATGTCTACAGCTCAGGTTTTACTCCTGCAGCTGTCTGATGTTGTTTTTATTTAGAGATACAGCCCTCTTTATTTACTGTTTCAGGACATGACTTCTTTTTATTCGTCTAAATTTATAATTACAAGTTTTCTGTTGGAGGACATCTACATCCTGAAACAGTGATAATCTGAATGATCTTTTTCTTACACTGCAGATGCACAAAATGTATTTGTTCTTCTATATTTCTTTTTCTGTGTTTTTATTTTAGTTTTCGTCTTAAAACCTCTAAGAATCACCGTTTCCAAATACGCTCACCTTGAATGGTCGGATCGTTTTCTTTCCAAACAGTGAAACTCTAAACCAGTCGTGTGATAGACCAAAGGTAAATAGTTCAATGCTAAAACGGAGAGTTCCTTCAAGCACATGGCAGAAAATTCACCAGAACAAAAGTGCAAGGTAGGAAACAAAAGCCTACCTTTGAGTTTCCACTCATAAAAATGGACACAACCAATCCCAAATCAAGGTGCTACAACAGCAGAGTGAATGTCTAATTTAAATTTTTCCATATTTTGTCAAGAATTGTTGTAGAAACATATGTTGTGAGTCTGTTTATCTATTCTGAAAGAGCTTTTTCTCTCTTTAGGCGTGATATTTGTACAACATGAATGGTGTCAGTGTTAGGCCATCAAACCCTACCTGCTGCGTGATAGATTACAGCTAAACTTTTTTACAAACATCTACCGTCCCCTGAGGTTTATTCTCAGCGCTGAATCCTTGACGTTTCCGCCAGCGCTGCCATGAGGTTGACATTTGTGGTTTTAGACAAACACTCCAGTCTTAACACTTAACTACACCCAGGCCCTCCATCCGTATATACAGTGAGCTGGCTCACCTACAGGGGGTTGCTTCACAGTGGGAGATTTCATGCAGTCAAAAATGTATGATTGGACGGCTTGCTGTGAAAAATATGAGTAAGAAAAATGAACGAGACAAATTTCCCCATTTGTGCAAAAGTTGCTGTTTAGATGCCCTTGAGCAAGGCGCATAATATGAGCCTAATTGTTCCAGCTGTGGGTATTAGAGGTGTGAACATCTGCGTGTGAAGAAATCTCCTGCTGGTGAACTCTGCTATTGGAAAAGGTGCACTTAAATCTGTGTTTTACTTTGAAAAGGCAGCGGAATCATCAGAAGCAAAGGTCTATATGTGTGTGTGTGTGTGTGTGTGTGTGTGTGTGTGTGTGTGTGTGTGTGTGTGTGTGTGTATGTATCTACGGTTGTCATTGTTCACTTTGAAGAGCCCTTCAAAAGATTTGATTTGTTCGTGAACGTCACTATAAAATATCCAATATTGAACATCCCAACCTAGATAGATAGATAGATAGATAGATAGATAGATAGATAGATAGATAGATAGATAGATAGATAGATAGATAATAAGAGCAGAAAAAGCCATCTTAAAGAACCTGGCTGGCATAACGTCACATGGCGAGCCAGCAGGCTTTAATCGTGAGACAAGCCTCTGACGCTCAGGCAAGGTTACCTGTGTAAAAGAGCTTAAAGACGCAGAGGGGCGAGGTGGAGGAGGAAAATCATCAGCCGAGCTCTGAAAGGTGGCCGACCTCGCAGCTTCAGCTTTTTCCAAAAAATAAGATAAGAATGTCTTGCACATTCCTACAGAAGGCTCCATGCCATTGGTACCAGTGACAGGATCAAGGACTGAGCTTAACTCATTCACTGCCAGCCGTTTTCCGATCAGAAAGCCCCTGACTGCCGGCGTTTTTGAGCATTTTTACTGTTTTTTGAAGAGTCACAGAACATTGTGCTCTATGATCATGTAAACGCCAAAAGAAAGAGTAGACTCACTTCTTACATCAGGAAGAATCGCCGTATTTCTAGCATTATCCGTTATTTCAAAATCTGTTGTCGAAGCGTGAGCTGCAGAAGCATTTCCGGTTGGCGCATGGCTTTTTTTCACAGCAGCGTCCCAAAACGATCTCCTAATTCATTGATTTTCTGCTTCCTGATCACGTGACGTGTAACATACACGGATGAAGATCAGCTTTAGACACGTGATGTTTGTTCTCATGGTGCGGGGGCTCGTTCCGACGCCCACCCTGTAAAAAAAATGCAATTGACGACTAAAGTCGACTAAAGTCGTCAATGGCAGTGAATGAGTTAAAGTCTTAACGAGACTATGTTGATCACCTGATGCTGATGCCATTTCTTGCTTTTTTGACTGCCTCATTATAGCATCTCAGCTTTTCTCTGAACCATTCCAAAGAAACTTGGAATCTATCTTTCTTCATTTTCCTTTCTGCTCTCCTACATTCACACCTAACTGACTTAACGGCATCGGTGTTCCACCGTTCTAAATTGGGTCTAGATCTACCTACCTTTGATAGATATGTATAAAATAGCCAATAGCCTTAATTGAAATAAAATGTTGCAGCCTTGTTTTTAAGAAATCTTCTCAGAATGACCTGATCTCATACAGCCTTGTGGGTTTTTAGAGTTCTGCTTATCCGTAGAGAAATGTCTATAAATTTTCTGACTAGACTCCCAAGAGAAACCACATATCCTTCATATGTAAGGTAATGACTGATTGATGTGACATTAAACCACTGAACCACATGGAGCACCATATCCTCCTCCTACTGACCTCTTTTTGCACCAAAACACATTTCCTGGTGTAGCGCTTAAAAGAACCAATCAAGATTTACCTAACAGGCAATTTATGTCTTTAAGGGCAAGATGGGAAATTTTAAACAGGTAAAAATGAATATCAAAGGTATTTTTCTGATCATTATCTAACACCACATTAGTGTAAATGTAAACTATCCCTGTTCCTACTATTGTTTCATTAGATTTCCATTTTTGGTGGCGATGCTCTAGCTCCTCTGTTTCCATCTGTTCCTCTCTGATTTTATCACATCTGTTCTTGTACCATATTTCTGTTTAAAAGGGAGTGTGAGATAGTTTTGTTAGCGAGCTGTCTTTGATGTGGCGCTGGCACTCGGGAAGAGCTGTGTAAAACAAGCTGACCGAGTGGATCTTTGTCTGAGAGCATTCAGACACAGTGGTGTTGTTCCCCTTTTGCGTTTTATTGGATTCTGGTCACTTTAACAGCGTAAGTATTTTACCAAATGTTGGCTAAACAAAGGAACTGTTTTTTTAATTCTCCTTTTGGAGAATGAACTTTAAACTTTTCATTTCTGATCAAAAACCTCAGAAAATGATTCTTATTTTAGGCTTCTTGCCAACAAACATGATGCAGCAAAAATCCATCTAATCCTGATCGAATTTGCAAGATGAACAGCTTCTTGTAATTTTGGGCTTTTTTTGTGAAGGTGGAATTTTTGTCCTCAGGATCTGGACTGAAAAATTATTGTGCGCTCTCTGGGGAGATGAAAGGACATGCCAAATAACTTGTATGACTTAATCCCTGTATTGTTTACAATTTGAGGCCAGGAGCTTGAGGCCTTTCCAGTGCTATGAAGACAATTTCAACAAGGTTAAACTCAGATTGCGACACTCCGTTACCCTGTTTGAACTAAATGCTGCTCTGTTCTTGTCACTTGTGCTCATTCCTGTCATTTCCAACAAACTTTTCCAAAACAGATTTGGTGTGTTCTTTGTTTCAGACTCCTAATTTGCTAAAGTTTGCATAATTTAATAGTCTTCTCCTCTAATTGCTTAGAATGACATTTGTTGGAGATGTCATAGCTCTTCTGTTGGATGTCTAATGTCTTTATTTTACTTGAAGCATCAACAGAGGGTAGTTGTTTCTCTCTTCTCTTGCATACTTGAACTCTTCCAGCGGATGTTGGAGAGGATTTTGGTCTGCCCACAGGCTGATCTTCCACCGGTCTTTGGCTCAAACCATCAACCAAATCTTCTCCCACCACGGTCTCTTTACATCATCTCTTATTTTAATTTCTGTCTTTATCTCTCTTGCATACAAAACAGCATCGCAGATGTTCGGTCTTTAAAAGTCTTCCAGTTTATGTTTTGCAATCTCTCGTTTTGACATGGAATTGGATTGTCAACGCAGTGGAGGAAAATTAAACATGTCATCACCTTTTGATTTTAACATGAAATCTCAAGATCTATAGAGCTAGATGAATGGGTTTTAAAATGCATCATGTAATAAACTGCAGTCGTTGGAGGATTTCCTTTCACAGAGACAATTTTTTAAGTTTATGTAAATTAGATCACACAAAATAATAGCACCATGATCATCTGCTCTGTGTGTGTTATCTAACATGGTCTCTGAAATTAGTTTGATATATAAGTCTTACATCAAAAAGCTTTGCAATGAATACTATTTGGCTTTTTTTGTATGAAGGTCAGTGGTGCTCCCAAGGGGTGGCCTTGGCCACCACTGGAAAATTGTTGGCCCCCCCACTGCCCCCCAGGAAAGACCAGTCCGATTAATAAATCACATTAATATTCTTTAATCAAGACATGAATGTTAAAGCTAATACATTTATTTTATTTTAAAAAATAATTAATTTAATAAATCACAATTTAAATATATATGTGTGTCATACAGGCTCACATTACAAAAACTATGACTCCAAATAGTTTTTGTGGATATTTTTCTTGAAACAGCAACAGAGAGATTAAACTTTTTTTAAAATTCTAAAACAAAATTTGAAGCAATAACTAAAATTTTATCTTTAGTGAAATGTTTATGTTTCTCAAATTTGAGGTAAACGTGTTGGATGCGTAGACCCATTGTTATTTAATGAAAAAGAATGAAGATGCAATGCACATCTATGGGCTAAACTCTCGCAGAGTTACCACAAGGACCACCCCAAAATTTTTACTGGCCACCTCATAACATTTTCCTTGGGGCGCCACTGCTCATGGTGCAAGATAAAGTACTGCTATAAAATTTTAAAAAAGTTGCATTTGCAACATTTAAATTTAAACTTACTTTAGATCATTGAAGACTATATAGTGTTTTCTGTATTTGTTCAGTTCCTTTTTGCCATCAGAGCTGTATTAAGTTATGTCTCCTGCTGTAAGGAATAAACAGCGTGTTTCTCTCACAGTGTTTCTCTGCATTTCTTTTGCAGTTATTACATGGACGGCAGAGTAAACAAAGCAGAGGATTTCCTAAAAACTCGTCTTCTGGACACACTGGCAGAGCAAATAACTAAAGTCACCAAGGTACTTTATAATAATCTTAAGTGTTTCTATTGATCCTTATTTTGGGTTTTATGGCAAATAAATCTTGGACATAGTTGTTAATCATGCTGATTGATACTTTACTTTCTCCCTGCAATACTTTTTTTGCATTTGATTTCATAAATAAATCACTGATTAAAAGGAATTTATTTCATTTTTTCAATGTTTTTCTCAGTTTGGTGTTTTTTGTGTATTTTGCTGTAACCAAGTTTAATAAACTAATTTAATAAGTCTTTCTACATTTATTTACTTGTGTTCAAGTCAGGCTTACACGTGTGCACATTATTCCATTAGATTAAAATACAATTTTTATTTATTACAAAATAAAAATACAAATTTTGAACATTTGTATGTAATGTACACATTTGTACTCAGCTGACTTTTATTTTTTTAAATCTCCAGTCTCCTCAAATCATGTTTCTTTACATAAATGAACATCTTTTCCACTCGTTGCCATGCAAAAGGGGTCTTTTCTACTCTCAGAGCTGATTCTATCTCTATCTTGATTTCTGTCACAAACTGATGGAGCTGCAGAAATGTTTATTTTTTTGTCTTTACTCTTATTTTTGTCTAATAAGCATCTGAAATTTATTCAGCAAAAACATAGAGCTTGTATAACTAAAAATCCTCCACTTATGATCAATGAATGAATGAATGTTGTTGCTTCTCTTGCTGCAGGTTGTGAGCACACACACTCCGGGTAAGAAGGTGTGGTTGGGTGGTCTGGGACCAGCGTGGGCCGGAGGCATCAATAATCTCTCTGACACTTACGCCGCCAGCTTTCTGTAAGTGACTTGTTTTAAATAATAACATAATTCACCTGATCAATGTTGTACTTTTTTTTTAACAAGCAAAAATATCAAATGACCACCTGATATTTTTAGTATTCTCACATTTTCCAGGTGGATGAACACGCTGGGTTTAGCCGCTGTGCAGGGCATCGATGTGGTTTTGCGTCACTCCTTCTTTGACTATGGATACACACACCTGGTGGACCAGAATTTCAACCCTTTACCTGTAAGTTTTCCTCAGCTCAGTGAGAACCAGAAGCTGTCAGAGCCTCCGTCATGCTAACAAGGGTCTGACCTGACCAGTCGTATACAGGCTAAGGGCCTCTTCTTACAAGACCCTGTGCCTCAGTGGCACTTTTCCCTTTTTCCCGTGGGAGCTATTAGTGGAGATGAAAGGCGTTTAGTGGCGATGAGTGGTTAAAAGCGGGGGCGAAATGCCATGTAACCTTAGCCCTTTATCAGTAGCCCAGGACAGTGTCACCGCTCCCTTCTTACCTCCATCATAACTGTGCGCTTCTCTCTGCAGGACAGGCTGCTGGTGAGAGATCTGCAACCTGAGATCTGTCGAGTTTGTAAAATAGATGAAAACTTTGTGTGAAACTAAACTGCCGGATGCCAAATATGCCTGCAATTTGCCTGTACAGAGACTGAATATTATGTAATGAGGGGAAACAAATCTGTACATTAGTGTAAAAGCATATAAGGCTATTTATGTTTTTCTATATAATGGTGAAATAAAAAAAACATTTTTTATTAACATTAAAGTAAAAGTTTACTGAAAAAAAACTTTTTTTCCCCTTACTTTTGAAATACGATTGTCACGCTGAGTTTCACATGCAGGCTGAAGGTGAAAACAATCTTCAACCTGTTTCCTGCGTTAGCCGCTGAAAGAAAACAGAAGAACTGCTCGGGTCAGAAAAAGCCACATAGATCTGCGTCACACTGTAAATTAGCATTCATGGACTTGGCCAGCTTGGCTCACGTCTGCAAAAAGCTGTGTTGATTTAGCGTCCAGGAGAAAGCAGAGCGCGTCTCGGCTAGTAGAAGCTAACCGTTAGCATTAGCAACTCCACAACACAGCAAAACTCCTTCAGGCTTTTGTTATTTGTGGAGATGAAACATCAACGTTGCAGAGCGAACAGAGGCAGTGGAAGAGTCACGTTGCTGTTAGCCAATCAGAGGCAAAATATCAGAATATCATGAATATTAATGAGTAAGACTCAAAATCCTGTTGTTTTCTACCCACCTTCTCCTCCAGCTAGCTTGTACTACATGAAACAGGAGTATCACAGTTTGTTTTTCTTTCCACAGAGAGCGACTTACATTCATTTATACTAGAAACACAACAGATTCATTGAAAGAATTGGTGAATGAGAGCTTTAAGCCAAATCAAAACTCTTTTGTCACATTTGGTTTGGACTGTAAATATAGAAAGTAGGAGTGGGACTCGATTAAAAAATAATCTAATTAATTAGAGGCTTTGTAATTAATTAATCTTGATTAATCGCATTTTTAGCATTCTAGAAAATGTACGCCCAAGCACTTTTTTTAATCAAAAATAATGTCAGTGAGGTACAGTTGACTTACCCACACTTTAATGAGTATATTTCTGTAACCACGAGGTCTATTTGATTACTTTGATGTCATTATAAAGGTAATCATTGTGGGATTTGTTGGGATGTTAGCATGTGTGTTATTTATGAAGTGTAAATGGACATTGAACATTATAAATGTTGTGTACTGAACTGAACACTAGGTGGCAGCAGAGCACTGCTTATATATATATAGAGGTGTAGCGTAGAGTTCAGGGGAAGTTCTGCTGAGGGTTACAAGATGAATGCTGCTTGCCCCTAGCCTGGCAAGCCATCCTATATATGTGAATATATAGTCTGGCCACGACCCATTGACGACCCTCAGTTCACTAGGCTAGCTTGTCCCCCCTGCTGTAATAAAGTTCAAATGGATAAAGGTACTGCCTGCCTGCTTTCTACCAACTAGAAAACAACGGTAAAAAAATTGGGTTTTTTTCCTTCGTTTCTTTTCTTCATGAAGTGCGATTTGTCATGATTCATTTAATTGTAGTTTTAGTCGTGTTTGGAGCACGTAAAAAAGGTTTATATGGTCTTGTGGCTCTGCTGTTTTGTTAGAGGTGCAGTTTGATGAGATTTATTGATGAATAGGGCATAAATTGTGATGCTAAACTTTTCCGGCCTCCAAATGGGGGACGCTCGGCCTCAAAGGGCAAAACTTTAACGCGTTAATATTTTCTAATAAATTCATCGTAATTAACGTGTTAAATTCCCACTCCTAATGGAAAGACAATATTTTAAGGCTTTCTTCAGACATTTTTTAATGCTTAGATTTTGCATTTAAAGTTCCAAAATACTTTATTAACAAAAATATAGTCTGCTTAATTTTTTCGGTAGGCATGAGCTGATTTCTGCTTAAGTAAAAGATACAAACCAATCAGGATGCCTTCTTTTTTTTTTCGCGCTCCTCTTCTGGGAATGTTGATCTCCTGCTAGGATCACAATGCTTTTAACATGGCTGGATGTCTGAAGGCTGCTCAAGCCTACCTGCTGAGAGAATTCACTGCAGGGCCAACCTGTCCTCTGCATGGGAAATTTATGGCCTGGCCCCTCTCCCTATAGGGTGACTCCACCGTTGGTAGAATCCCCTCAAAGCCTCTAGCCTCTAAATGACTCAACCACTTCATCTTTTTCCACACTTCCCCCATCTCTTCTACTTTTTTTGTCCCACTTTGTCCTTTTTCCCGTTTTCTTGTGTGTTTTTTTTCTTCTCATGATCCAGAAATATGTGATAAACCTTTTAAATAAAACAATAATGATCCAGGATTTGTTGTTTGAGGAATAAAAATATGTTTGCATTCAAAACAGTAGAAAATATATAATATATAATTTCAGGTACAAACACTGACCTGTACTTTTTAATGAATATTATGGATGTGTATATTTTGGATGTTGCGAAATCCTTCTATCTTTTCCAGTACTTTTGTATGAATTTATTCTATTTATACTGTATAAATGAAACCGGTACTGGAGCCAAATATTTTACTAAATTAAAACATATAAAGAAAAATTTTAAAAAGAAAAAAAATTGGGGAAAAAATCTACAATTTTAAAGTTTTATTATTAAATTCAGGCCTTTTTTCAACCTGTTCATTTTATTTAAATAAATGTTGTCAGAAAATGTAAACATATTTAAATTTTCATTCTATTTACTCAGAAATTCTGTACCCAAAACAAGAACTCTTTATTTACACACAATGTATTTATCATAGATAAGAGCTGTGACTATATATATTCATCCATCCATCCCTCTGGCCACAGTCAACAATATACTGCTCTATACTGTGCTCTGCTTCTTCGATGCTTTGGCTGCAAATTAAGTTAAAGTCTGCGTGGAAAAAAGAAGCCCTTAAATGTTGCCATATGCAGGATTGCATGGGAACTTCCTGAGGAGCACATGTTGTTCTGGGTCTCTTAGAGAGGTGTTGAGTCTGTGTAGTCTGTAGTGTGAGTCTCGGTACGGTCCACCGCTTAACAACGATAACAGAAAATAGAAATTGGAGGATTGAGGCGTAATTTATTGGAAAAAAATTGACGTATTTAGGACTTGTCAGCTTCCTGCAGGTTATTGGATGATGTAACAAAGGACAGTTGGTGTTGTTCACTCAGATTAGCTGCTTTCTAGGAATATTATTTGTTGTAATTTTGCATAATTTATTGACGGAGTTTTGTTTTTTAATCAAGATTATAACTTTATTTTAATTTCAGAATGCAATTATGAAATTTAGTGAAGGCTTGTGTGTGTTTTACCTTTCAGGCAAAGTTATGGTTTTTATTGTTAGTAAATGAATAGGGCTCCACAACATTATGAGAATGTTGTTTTACATTTATTTAGTTTGTTTTACGTTTATTACTATTTTATTTATTATTGTATTGTGATGCAAACATCACTTGAGATATGTGGAGAGTTCATTTGCAAAAACAGATATAAGTCATTTTTGATCCTAATTTGACTGAAATCATGAAGTAAACAATAAAAATATGCATTTTGAGAGGTTTCTAAAAGCTGAGTTATCTGATCTCCTCATATCCACATGCCATGTCTCATGCGGGTATTTAGATGAGTTATAGATATGTATGACATGAATAAAGTGCCTGCAGCTCATTGGACAGTAAATATAATATATATATATCCCTATAATGTATATCTATATTAAACCTAATGGGAGTCATTATTTTCATTTTATTATGTTTTATTTGTAGGATTTAAATCTTTTTCTCTTGTATCTTTAAATATTTTAATCCTCTCTTTAATAAGATAATTAGAAAACTCTTGTGCTGTTAAACAGAAAGGCTAATTGTGTATGTGTGTGTGTGTGATACCCCTACAGGACTACTGGTTCTCCCTGGTCTTCAAGCGTCTGGTCGGTCCGAGGGTTTTAGCCGTGCGCGTGGCGGGACTTCAGAGAAAGCCACAACCAGGACGAGTTATACGAGACAAGCTACGCATCTATGCCCACTGCACCAGCTATTACAAGTATGCACCTTTCTGTTTATTCATTTCATTTCCTTTTAAAGCCGTAGCCTTTCAAAATAAAAGTTGTATGCTGTATAGGAGCCAAATGAACTCAGCGTGTCATCATCGTACAACTACCCGAGGCTCTTTGTCTGGTGGGTGAGAACAAAATCCCTAAAAGAGCCATTTGGCTTCCCATAAATAAGCATTTTGTGGACACTTGCTCATTCACAGCTCAGAGTCTATAAAACGTAACGGGTATCACTTATCAGGTGCGTGGGTTCTGTCTCCCTGTCGTCAAAGAGCCGCTGAAAGGTGCGCCGGGCCTTTATCCCATCTCGGATTGGCTGGAGGGGGATATTTGAGGGGGAGGGACAATAAGGCAGTCTGTGCCGGGAGGAGATAAAGAGCGCCACAGTGTTCAAGGTTATCATTTAACCCAGACCGGCGGCTGTCAGCACCGGGCTAGACTTACGGCCCTACTCTAGACAGGCTTGCAGGTGGAGCATCTCTTGGAGAGAGATGGCTGGATGATTTAAAAAATGCAATGTTGACCAAGTTTTTAGCAACTGGTAAATTGGGTGGTGGATGGATGCCATGTGGTGTGGTTTAACTCAATCCATTCTTTACACATAATCAGACAGTGAGGCTTTAGATTCTGTCCCACTCCAGTTGCCAATATTTCTGCTGTTTTGTGGTTAAGCGCCGGCCGTAAGTGGACAAACGTTTGTAGTCTTGGTGGTTTGATGGTGCCGTAAATGTGACCAGGCAACTCGGTGGTTTGAAAAGTCTTTAGTTTGGATATTTGACTTTTACTGCCCTTTTACCCCTTTTAGTGGTTTGCACGGCTGTTGTTTTTCTTTTTCCCACTGATGCTCAAACATCAAACAGCATGAGAATAAAGTGTATGTTTCTGGTTTGGGTCTCTCAGAACCTCATCATATGAAAGGTCATTATCTAGTCCTCCATCTAGCCGTTCAACCTCGGTCCACATTTCTCGAAACATACAAAAGCCCAGAGCCAAACGCTCTCTGTTCACAATTCTTACATCTGCTGGTAAATATATTTCTGTCTCTGCAGGGTAATGGAATCAGGGTTTCACCGTGTGTCTGAAAGAAAGATAAACACTGAACCAAGTCTGCTGCTTGGTTATGAGATTTTTGGGGTGTTGAGACTGGGTGG
The DNA here is from genome assembly GCA_006937985.1 of Aphyosemion australe. Classification (NCBI taxonomy): domain Eukaryota; kingdom Metazoa; phylum Chordata; class Actinopteri; order Cyprinodontiformes; family Nothobranchiidae; genus Aphyosemion; species Aphyosemion australe. The sequence continues at coordinate 453,897 of SSNS01000112.1, forward strand.
AGGGGTGGATATCTACTGGAGTATTTAGCTTTGACCCTGAACACGGCGGCTGACATGTGGTATTCACTACAGCTGTGTTGTCTTTCTCCTCGTATCTGGGCCCTTATTAGATTTTATCGTGTTTGTCTTCTCTGCCCTGTTGAGTTATTTACCTTCAGCTAATGTTCCTATCAGGTTGTGTCTCTGGTGCCTTGCTCTTAGGAGAGGGACTCAAACACTGTTGTCTGAGTAACATAAGAACATACGAATTGTTCTAGCACACTTCGTCTGACCCTGGACCAGACAGACAACAACAGATTTTAACATGCAGACGTTAAGATTTTTTTTTTTTTATTGAGCTCTTAAAGCCGTCGTAAATTAAATGTGGTTCAAACTAAATTCCGACAATGAGTTTCAGCTTGCAGCTTAGCAGGAATCCTTTTTTGGACTTCTGAATTATCTGAAAGCTTTTTGATATAGATAGTGGCACCCCTAAGGGGTGGCCAGTGGTGGCCAAGGTCCCCCCTGGAAGATTTGGGCCCCACAAGGGAAGACCTCCCCCACTTTAATAAATTATATTCAGGTTCACACATACTTTCATCTTCTTTAAACTAGACATAAATCTAAAGCTATATAATTAAAGTGGCTATCCAGAGTTTTCCCCTTTCAGGAATTCTGTATGATTTTTCAGAAATCCGCAAAAGTGTTTGTCTTATCATGTAGTGTGATATAATGTAAGCACATCTTTTTTTTTTGCTAAGCCCGCCCCCTGCCCCGTAGAGCTCCGTGCAATAGGAAACTGAGCGTCGATCAGAACTAACCAATAGTGTTAGACTACCGCTTACGTACTTCAAATTTAAGGAAGTACCTCGGCTGATGCAGAGTTGATGAACTTTTCACGGACAAGTAAGTCTTTAAAATATAAATATATAAAAACACAACATGACATGATAATAATAATTGTAAAACAACGTGTTTTAGCTTGTTTGTCGGCTACAGAAGCACATTCATAAACAAGAAACGTGCAGTCGCCATTTTAAAAAACCGAATCGACCGACTCTTGGTGTGATATGCTTGTCAGCCACTAGATGGTGTCATCGGATAAAAGAAATACTCCAGACAGCCGCTTTAAATAAATTAATTAATTAAAATGAAAAAACTGTATATGTTGTTGCTGCTGCTCACTATTTTCAAAAAGACGTATAATTGTCAAAATGTGTTTTTGTGGATGTGGTAAGACGGCAACAGGCAAATTTAACTGGTCTAAAATCCTAAAACCATAAATGCTCAAAATAAAAAAAAATTTTCTGAAATTTTTTTTAGTTTTTCAAATAATAGGTAAATGTGTTGACTGGTTATATTTTTTAACGACAAAGAATGAATTTAATACACAGCTAAAGGGTAAATAATCCTAGAGTTACAACAAGGACCAATTTGGTGTGCCACCCTAAATCGTGCACTGGCCCCCCCTATGAAAAACTTTGGGGGCACCACTGGTTCCCACCTGTGATAAAACTATCAAAGCCACTTTCTTCTATAAAGAATATTTTACTCAATACATATAATAAATCTTCAGGAACAGATGGTGGAGGATTTTTTTTACACATATATCATCATTATTATTATTTTGATTTATTTTCTGATGGCTCTTTAACATGAGTAATGTGCTGTTCATCATTCCCTTTGCCATATTAGTCCCAACTACGTGAGGGGCTCCATAACGATCTACATCATCAACCTGCACCGGTCGAGAAAGAAAATCAAGCTGGCGGGAACGCTACGGAACAAAACCATCCACCAGTACCTGCTGCAGCCTCACGGCAAGGACGGGCTCAGAGCCAGGTCAGGAAATGATTCTTTTTTGTGCGTTTTACATCCTAAATCACCCAACACCAAATCACTCGCCTCTGATAATGAGATTCTAGATTATAACAGTGAAAAGTTATTATTCTGTGCAGTGACCGGAAAGACTTTTGGACGAGAAGAAGAGAATTAGAATTTCATAAACAGCTTTATTGGCTCCACCTTTATAGGGTGTTAAACACAGACGTTTTACAGTCCTGCGTGCAATCAGTTTCATTTCATTTTAAGACCACGGGGAGTAAAAATTATGCTGAGGAGGCATGTTTTGTGAACGCCACACAGCAAAAACATGCCAGTACACACACGGAGCACACACTACCATTATCCAGCCAAAGCAGCTAAACGCTCCTCCAACAGAAGCTAATAAAGGTTGTTTTAGCTATCTAAACCTGAGTATTTATCAGATTATTATTATTTATTGTGTTGCTTATATTGTGCCAGCCTAGTTTAAAAGTAAATAACTTTAAAATAAAAACAGATCATTACTCAAAGCTCAGCTCGGTTGCGTTTACCGTAAATCCTCTAATACAGGCCCGGGCCTTTATTTACTCAAGTGCATCCTGGTTCAGGCCTTTATTGGAAGGAGGCCAGAATTAGAGGCAGGCCTATATTTCAATTTGAGCAAAATAAACTACCAGTAGAATGAATAAAAACAAGATTTTGTGTCTATTTGAGCGGTGACTGAAGTCTCACATGCAAATCAAAAGTGATGATTGCTGAGTTTCACTCAGGTGACCCTGCCGCCGCGCTGAACTCAAATAGTGGACAGGAAGTGTTTTGCTCTACTATAAAACACAGCGTGACGGATGAAAGTGAGTGTTCTAAATGTGCTGGCACAGACGTGATATCTTCCTTTAGGTTAACTCATTTCATTTTAAAAGTCGGACATATAACTAACGTTTTATGCCTTTTTAAATCCACATTTCTGGTACATTTGTTTGATTTTATATTTTTATTAAGGTACCGGTATTAATGCCACATTACAACACTGCTAAAAACATGAACATTAGCACTCTGAAAGCTATTTGCGGTGAGGACACGTGAAAACAGTATCAAACTGTTTACCTGCTGTTTTTGTAGCTGCGTTTCTAAATTACTGTGAGGTTATGGGGCCTGTGTTCATAAATCCTGCCAGTAGGTGGCAGTGTGACTCTTTGGAATATGTGTTGCTTGGATGTGTCTGTTCTCCGCCTGAGTAAAAACGAAAGTAAAAAACTGTTCCCTGAAGTAGTTGCCTGCTAGTATGTTTTTGCTCACCTTCGATACAACAAACAATAAAACGCCATAAAAACCTTTAGTAAGCCCTTACCTGTGATGAAGTGATCACTGCAAACTAGCATTATCCGTTCTGTTTCTGCTCATCTTGCAGCCGGAGATTATGATCCACTAGTCCGCCGTTACCGTAAAACGTGGAATGCGTGCGCCTCAAAAAATCGAGTGAGGGCTCACTTTACCGTCGATCTCCGGACAAAAACCACACGTTTCTAATAGTAGCCCCGGCCACTATTAGAGACCGGCCTTTATTTACCCCCGCTGACAGCGAGACCGGCTAATATAGGAGACCCGGCCGGTAATGGAATACAGGCCTTTATTAGAGGATTTACGGTATTTTATTGCACCAGTTTACTATAAGTCATCCTGAGAATCCCTACAGTTTAATTTGAGCTTGATTCAGTCCAGTTGCCGTTTCATTTCACTGACCTGCAGTTTTTAATTTGATTGCTTTTTTATTTCACCAGATCTTTTAGAAAATGGTTTTCTTTCTGTTTATTTTCTTCCTTTCGGTATTCTTTTACCTAATTTGATCACGACGCACTTTATGTAGTATGATATTTCCAATTTCCTCTAAATGTTCCTTAGAATAAAACTTTTATGGTGTCAATCAGTCGTCTACTTTTATCCCTGGCTTGTTATTCTGACTTTGACTTCTAAGCCTGAAATCCTGTAATAACAGACTAATGACTCACCACTGTGCGTGTGTGTGTGTGTGTGTGGGGGGGGGGGTATATGATACCTGCATAGCCCTAATGGAGACTTAGACATAAACCTTCAATACCAGCATAATGATGAAGGATGTTTTAGGTGTAGGAACAGGATTGTGGGCCAATTAAAAGGCGAGTGAGCTAACGACGTCCCATTATCTGTCCTTAAGTGTTTTCCTTTACCACAGGCTGTGCAGGAGACTTTAATGATCAATTCAACTGCACCAGATGTCTATAAATGTTTTTGCGCTGAGACTTTTATTGTTATGGCCTGTTAGTTTCTTTCAAATAAATAAAAAAATAAAACTCCAGACAACTGACATTTTTTTCTTTTTGTTTTAAAATCAACACAAAAGCAACACTTTTAGAAAAATAAATGACTAATGCTGAGCTATGTATAGAAATGGTATGAATTTAATGTAGTCAAAAATCAAACCTGGTCTTATGGCAGAAGTTGGTTTTATAAAGACAAATTATTAAAAGTGGTTTTAAACTAGCAGTTTTAAGTTATCAGTCCATCTCAAGCAATATTAACTAAAACCAAATATTTTTATTTAAAAGTTCATGTTTTTAATGTGATTGACCTCAAACTAAGATTTTACTTCTTTGCAGTTTAATTGTAAATTTGAGCCAACAGCGCCCTCGAGTGTCCAACAGAGAATCATGCATTTGACAGCAACCCAGCAGCCTGTAGCAGCATCATGTGACAGAAAGCATCTGAAAACCCATTAAAATCACTTATTTAATGCTTAAAATGAACCTAATTCAGTTTGTAGGAAACAAACATGTTTTTATTGATTACAACAGATTTCAGGTTCTTTTAATTTGCTGAAAAATGTCCTTCAATAAGGTAGGAGCTCCAAACTCGTACCACTTTTTAATGAGCTTTTTTTATTATTATTTTAGTGTTTTTAATGTTTTAATTAATCGTGAAAGGTTCTTTTACTGGATCAGAGTTTACATTCAGGAGCATGGGTTATGTGTGACTGACCTGGCTAAAAAGGATGAAAGCTAGTTAACAATTTTGAGTATGAATATAATTATAAAAATGCCGATTTAAGCTGATTTTCAGGTTTTTATAGAATAATTGTTTAAATCCCAAAATTTTTAGATCTATTTATGGTTGCTTTTACATTATTTTCCACAAATATTAATATCTCGAGAAAAAACATCTATACTCTTTTTGCAAAATTTTTATTTTTTAATTTTAAAATCTAACAATAGAAAGGAAATGGTGTTTTTTTCCAAAAATGACAGCAAATCTCTTGTAGTAAATATTTATGGAAGTGAAAAAAAGTCAGAATATTGACTTTAATCTCAGATTTTTGAGATATTCTCAGAATTTTGAGAAAAAAGAGAAGTTTTTTTTTCTTTCAAAAACCCTCTTAGATATTTATTACAAATTATAAATGGAAGTTTAAAAAATTATTTTAAAATAATTATAAATGGTGTTTCTTTTCCCAAAGATCCTGTAAACAAGTTTTACTTTGGTGGACTGAGGGGAAAAAATGGCTCTTTGGATTAGAAAGGTTGCGAACCCCCGTCCTACACTCTAAAACATTTAAATGTTGAATATATTTAACCAAGTTACATCAACTGGTTCCACTAAACCTAGGTGCTCAAATGTTAATATACATTTACTTTTAATATAATGTATAAAAGCAGATTTAGCTGAACCAGTTGACGTAACTTGGTTAAACAAATTCAACATTTGATTTTTAGAGTGTATACTGATCCTTATATCTTTATTTTGCAGACATGTGGAGCTGAACGGGGAGAAGCTCCTCATTCATGAAAATGAGACATTCCCCGAGTTGAAGCCTAAGACTCTGAGAGCTGGACGGACAATAGCGATGCCTCCAATGACCATCGGCTTTTACGTAATCAAAAACATCAACGCGTACGCCTGCCGAAGATAACAGCAACCCTTCGTTCCCAAAGAACAAAACCACCTCGGACCACAGCTTGTGCTGCGTATGCTTGATCCAAGCAGATTCGCGGTTCTCTGGTTAATAACAGGTTTTTTTTTTTATAACAGCCCATTTTTCTACCCCTTGTTCCTTCCTGTCTGACACAGACGTGAAGGGCCGCCCTGCTGAACACTTTCTGTTTCTTCTACCAGCAGTTCCTCGCATTTTTCATAATTTATGTGCACAGGAGTCGTTTTGTGACTGTGACAACATTCATGTTTGAACATAACATAAAAAAATCCAAAGTGTAGTTAAGATTGTTTTATTCTTCTCCTTGTTTGTTTCTGAACTTTGTTTTTCTTTCTTTTTTCTTTTTACTGATCATCAGAAAACGGGCAGACAAGCTAAATCTAGCATGGATGTATTGTGTTTATTTTTATTTATTTTATTTTATATTATTTTGTTTACAGCTCAGTCATATTAATTCGACTCCACACAAGTTTAGGTTTTCAGGCACACTTTCATACTTTGGTTTTCTTTGTGTGATTTCATCTGTCAATGCTGCTAGGTTTGATACATATGTAATGTACATTATATATTTTACACCTTTGTACATATTTATTGTCATATATGTTTAGATGATGTACATAAAAAGTATAAAAGAGATTTAAGTTTGATATTTTGCATCCAGCATACATTTTATTTATATGGCAAAACACTTTACTTTGTGGTTCTAATATAAAAAAAAAACCCAGTTAAGTTAGCGGCACAAGTCCAAAAAAGAAGAAATGTTCAGAATGTTTATTTTGAATGGCACAAGGTGCAAACTTCTTTTTAATGTAAGATAAAGTTATTACTTTTAGCTTTATTTCATGACGTCTTGACCACATTTATTTAAAGATATTTGTGAGGCTAAAACTACACTGTAAGAAATTAAACGTTGAATTTACTTAACCAAGTTATGTCAACTGGTTCCACTAAACCTAGTTGCTCAAATGTAAAGCATAATATAGGCCCTGTCCCAATACTCGCTCTGCACCCTATGGTCCTCTGCAAAGTGCACTTGGAGAAAGTGCACTTGGAGGAAGTATGCAGTAAGGCTTCGAGTGCGTAATACACAAGTGTGCAAATAACTGCCGAATTGGGACAGGGAGCATTGCATCATCGAGCTCACCAAAAGCCAGGATGCTGGTCGCTGTTTGCTACTTTTTAAAAAAATCTTTATTAACAACTTTCAAACAAACGACAATTTGACAAAATTATCTTAAAATGAACTTTTTTCATTTTGGGTAAAAGAGGAAATAATAAAAATTTGGTTCTAATATTGAAGATTTGATTTTCTGTAAATATTCCAAATGTTTTTGTTTTGTTTTTTCTGACCGAAAAGGGAAAAATTCTCTTTTTCATTTTTAACCTTAACATTTTATTGTTGACTCTGCAGTCTGTAAAATTGTACTGAATGATATTAAAACGAGGGATTAAATTACTAGCATGTGGTGTCCAAAAATACACACCAGCACTGTTATCAGTTAGCATTATTTTGCAACAGACATGTAATGCATCTGTCCAACAGAGAAACATTGTAATCATATATGTACACAATATCGTCAATATTTTGATAATTATACTTGAAAATACCTATTTTCAGAAAGGCCACTTGAGCCATCGATGCGGACTTCTGCAAATATCAAGGTTGCAGAAGGGGCGTGGCCAAGGTCCGCACTTGAGAATCGGGACACCCTACGCACTCGCACCCCTGGACGGAAACGCACTATTGAGGGGCACAAGGGTGGAAGTGCGAGTATTGGGACAGAACCATCCATTCACTTTTAATGTAACAACGTATTCAATGTATATTACAATATAAGTTTAGTGAATCCAGTTGACATAACTTGGTTAACTAAATTCAACATTTCATTTCTTACAGTGTACACTAGTGCTCTGAGCTCAGAAACAGCTCAAAACTCTTACATGATGTACGGTTTGGTGCCTGAACATGTTATGCATAAATAATATTTTCCTCTGAATGTTTATACTTAATGTAGAGATGTTCATATTTCTTTCGGAGAGCATTATTTTCGTATGTAAAGCGTGTCTATATTATTTTTGTTAAAAAAATCTAAAGTTTACATTGATAATAAACAAATACTTACAAAGTTATGAGTGACAAGTATGTTTCATTCTTTATTTTTGTGCATGAATGCAATGTGGCAGGATAGGCCTTAGGTTTCCATCTTGCTCGGTGTCATGTGAACGCACAGATCCGCCGAAGCACATGAAGCAAGAAAAGAAACAAAGAGATGAGAGAACGTGATTTATATTTGCACGGGAGCACAAAGAGAAGCAGAAATACCCTCGTCCGTCGAAACCATAAATACAAACTGTCAGATTCTTGCAGCATCCTTTCACAAAGATTCTGCAGTTTATACGTTTTTGGTGCACTCACTCACTCACACTAAACTGTTACATTCTGCTGTCCCAGATGTGGAAGCAGCTGGAGCAAGCCTTTGTAGTGGTGTCTTGTCCCTGCATGAGGCAGCTGCTGATGGCAAACATGGAGCCAGGATGGGCTCAAACTCCAGACCTCAGCTTTAGCCCAGACGGGCTAAACCTGAGCCACACATGGCTTAATGTCAGCTGATCCACAGATAAGCCGGATTTGCTTGATGGGCTCAAGTCAAAGGAAAATAAAGGACAATGGTTAGCTTTTTGGGTTTTCTCCACGAGCTTGTTCCAAGAAGAAAGCACTGGCGTTTCCTGACAGTTTGCTGTTAACGCTGGAGAGGCTTTTGATTCAAAGCATGTCTATCTAATTATACTTTAGTTTTCAGTTGAAACAGGCTCCTGCTTTTATGTAAAAGGCAGAAACGTTGGGGCTCAGAAATGGGTTGTCGTCACATGTGGTTGACTTTAAACGGGCCAACGATTCAAACAAGTCCGAGTCAAAGCAGGCTATAACACCTGGACCATGTCTTATATGATGTTACTCCACTGGCCCTATAGGTACATGCAGACTTAAACGCTTTGTTTTTGAAGTGACAGAAAGCAGACACGGTGACCAGGTAGGGAGATGTCTGCATCATTTCATGTTTTTGGAACTTCTGACTAATACTTAAAGAATCACATCAAGTCAGCTCATGAAAATGGTGTTTTGCAAAACCTGCTTCTAATGAACTGGTAGGACCTCCTGAGCATCACTTCCTCTGATCAAATCTAATCGTGTTGTGATGTAGTGGGACTGCTCTGTGTCTCTGGCCACTTGTGCGTGACAGTGTCTCCTCAGACCCTCCGAACACTGTTTATACTCAGAGATCCATTCTGAGACATGCAAGGCCTCCCTTTCCCCCTGGTAGCAAACACTGAGGATTTCACCATGTTTACTCTGTATATACAGGAGTCAGCTTAAATAAGACTCCCATGAATGCTAGATCCCCAGAAAACTGATGGACCAGATTAGAATCTGGCCCAAAACGTAGACGTCCCAAGCAAGGTTAATAAAACATAAATATTTACGTTACTCTGCTCCACTCCAAAGCCAAGCGCTCAGGCCGTGCAGGACATTATGATATAACACAGATTTGTTGAAACCATCCAACTTTTCTCTCAGAACCAGCACGCTGTGTGGTGTGTGTAGGAACAATAATAAAAAAAAATCACCCTGGTGAAGTTCCTCACAACCGATTTCCAAAGTTCCCAAAATGAAACACAAAGGAAACCAGAACTCTACTTTAATCTGTTGTTGACAAAAAGACTTCACAGAACTGATAGGCTGGTATAGAAGTCCAGTTCTAAAGAAAATAGGTCCTGACTGGGACTTTGGATCTCATAATTAACATTGAAACTCAATTATGACCTCAACTCATAAAAATTAGTTATATTTAGTTTCAAAGTAAACTATGAGATATAAAGTCATAATAATTTTGTGCTGGTGAAGGTTCTCAGTCATCCAGGTCATGGTAATCCAAATGGGTTCGAATGAAGGCAACTGGACTTCTTTGGTTACCTGAAGACGTTTCGCTTCTCATCTGAGGAGCTTAGTTGCCTAACGAGCTGAAACTACCTATGAATACCCCTCCTTCATATCCCCTGGGTGTCGTTGATGTCATTAGGCCCTATTGTGTGGGGATGGTTGTTTTGTTTAGATCCAGGAGGATGTGAGCTACACTGAAACTATTTTGGAATTAAGTGTAAAAATAACTTTGTATCTCATAATTAGGATTTTACATGTTAGACATGACTTTGTATTTCAAATTTAATTTTGAACCCACATGACTTTAATGTTTTAACTTTTTACTTTCAAAATCATAATGTATCTCATAATTATGATTTTTTTATTTCATATTTACATTTTTGTATATTAAATTACTTTAAAACCGTTAACTAAGACTTTGTATTTCACGAAGCTTATAATTTTAAAACTAAAGATCAAAAATTTTACCTTTCAGTCATAATTGATTTTATAATTGAGTTTTTTTTATCTCACATTTTTATGACTTTCAACCCCATAAATATGACTTTATCGCTCCTAATTAGTTTAAATCTAAACAATGACGCCATATGTCATTTATTATGGTTTAGTATATGACATCATTTGAAAGTGAGTGAAATTAGGTATTTTGAAGTAAAGTTTAATATAGATATGTATGTACCAACGTTTGAGGTTGGTATCGGGGCTCGAACTCTCATACTTTCCAAAACCTGCACAATCATTGGGCTGGCTGCAATAAATAAATAATTAAATAAATATTAAAAAAATTTAAAACAAACGAATTTATAAATAAGTAAATAAAATAAATAAATAAATATTTAAAAAACTAAAAACAAATGAATGAATAAATAAGTAAATTACATAAATAAATATTAAAATTAAAAGCAAATGAATGAATACATAAGTAAATAAACTAAATAAAAAAATGAAACTGAATAATTGAGAGTGTATTATTATTTAAGAGTAACCCTAACCTTTTATGTCCAACAGCAGAAATCAGCTTCATGTTTGTAAGACTTGTTTGTCCCTTACAGTCAGATTTATTAAATCAATAATTTAATTATTGATATTTATAATAATAAATCCAGACTAGAACGAATAGATATTTATTATTTTGTGGGTGAATTCCTGCACAAGTTTGCACGATTATTTTTCTTCCTCTCTAAAGATCAAATCATGAAACAAAAAAGGCTCTAATCTCATTCATGAATCTAAATTCCTCAAATACCAAACAGTACAACACTCAGCCAGTCATGTGGTCCATTCATGCTGCACACATGACTGCTTCCTGCCCAGAGATCATCAGGCTCCTGCAGCAATAAGAAAAAAAAAACGCTGATCCAGGATCAGTCAAGCTGTTTCGATCTGCTCTCAGATCAGCCCACTTCCGCGTCTGCCCGAGTCACGTGACTCGGTGATTGCGTGCGGAAGGGAAGCGAAGCGAGCGACGAGCCGGACCTGCTGAAAATCTGCTGTTTCTGGGACCACATGGACCGAGGCGCTGGGTCATCCAGGACTGGAAACTCCGAGTGAGTCGAGCTGGAAAGTTTATTTATTCCATGAAAACCCTTTTAGGAAGTTTATGGATGGGAGGAAGTTGAGGCGAGTTTGAGAACACGGCTGTAGGGAGGAGAGGAAATAGTCATAGTCAGATGTTAGAATATTCTTATTCTGAGAGAGAAAACCCTGCAGGCTGGACAAACTGCGCCTGTGTTTGTGGAAAAGGGTGAACTTTGACCTTTCGGTGCTCAGTTCTAATCGATCTGGTAAACAGCAGCTGGAATGACTTCCAGCATCTGGTGGCAATCTTAGTGAAGTATTTTTTATCATACATGTAGAATAAAATGTTTCTGTCATATATTCAACATAAATAAGAGTTTTTTTATGTTTTCCGAACATAAAGTGGGCTAAAAGATCTCAAAAAGCAACACATCATGTGTTGTTGTAATTGAAATTCTAGCAAAAGTATTGAGAACATGTGAAGCGCTGCAGGTCTTAGATTAGGGTTAAGGTCAGAGGTCATGATTCATCAGGCTCTTCAGAATAACATAACAGCAGTCTAACACGGAGGTGGCAGTGTGATGGTCTGGGACGGCTTCGATGAAACGATGAATTCTGATCTTTAGCAGAAAATCCTGAAGGAGACTGCCTGGTCATTCAAACTAGAAATGTGGCTGAATTAAAAAAATAAAAGTCTTATTAATACACGTTTACCCACTCAAACTGCATTCTCTACATTTTATAAGTTTTTTCAAACTTTTCAGTTTGTGCAATGGTCAGAAAAGAGATTATTTTTATTCTAACATAGTCCTCTTTTTATTTTACAGCGTGAAATTTTTGGCCGCGTCGTCAGATTAAATTGGTCGGAAGCTCGTCTGTGATCCAGATGAAGTGTTTGCTGATCGCCAGTGAGAGCGCTGAGGTCCTTTTCCACTGGACTGACCTGGAATATCAGCGGAACATCCAGGAGCAGTATGGAACATCTCAGGAAGAGGGGCAGGAAGTAAGGAGGAGCGGAATTATCTACAATAAGTATTTTTGTTTAAAAACTCACTTTATGTACAAAACATTTTTTAAAATGTCATTTTTTTGTTTCAGCTTCCTGCCTTTGAGGACATCCTCAGCACTCTGTTTGCTCCTATCATCATCTCCTGCAGCACCATGGAGGACAGCTACACCTCCTTCACCACTGACAACAATCACATCTACGTTTTACACCAGGTCTAAAGCATTTTATAAACTACTTTGAGCCTTTTTTGGCATTTCTGGAGTATTTGACTGTAGCACGGTGAAAACCAGCTTTACTCGGACTGAGGCGCCATATTTGTCATGTGAGTCTCGTTAAAGAATGGGGTCAGGCTTTGTGGTGAGATTATGCAGCTTAAAACCCTGACTTGTTTCAGCTGAATGGCGTTCAAGAACAAGTGTTTTATTCTTTATTCTTCTGGACAAGATAAAATCTCATTGTGCATCTTTTCCTCAGTTTGACGAGTGTCTCTACATCGCCGTGAATGGAGACGGTGAAGAGAAGGAGGACGATCTGAGGAGAAAAATGTACGTGTTGAAGAAGATGATTGAGGTCATGTTTGGCATGGTCACACTCAGCGGAACCCTCCTGAGAAAAGAGTAAGACTTTCTGTGTTCTTCGTTACGTTTCTGGGTGAAGTTTAGCAGGACATGCTTGACTCGTGACTCACGGTGTTTGTCACCAGGCTGAGACCTCAAGACACAGAGCAAAGAACGAGGCTGTGGAAGCACCTCCAGAACCTGATAGAGACCTACAGCCACCTCCGGGAGAACGACCAGAGCTTCTTAGTTGAGGTCTGGTACCGTTATTGTACATAAGTTGTATAAGTAATATGATGTGAGACAATTCTGACTGTTTAGATTAAAGCGATCCTAGAATAAAAAAACATATTTACCCTGTTGTTGTTGTTGAATAAAGGCAGCTTGGGGTGTCTACAGCAGCTTACCAAAAAGTCTGTTCCATCTCCAACCTGCTTTCTTATGTAAATTAGTAACGTTGGCCACAGAGAAACTGTAAGTTCTGATAAAAGCTGATATAACGTGTCATAGGCGTAGACACACCCCCTTAAATTGGCATGTTCCAACCCACTTTGATGTTGGTAATATATAAATGTTGGTGGTGATAATGATACTGGCAGAACAACGTTAACCCAAGCTACAACTATCGCTAGCCTTAGCTACTGCTCACAGTAACTCAAGCTACTGCTAAAGTTAGCCTGAGCTATTGCTAACACTTGCCCAAGCTACTGCTAAAGCTAACCCAAGCTACTGCTAATGCTAACCAATGCTACTGCTAATGGTAGCCCAAGCTACTGCTAAAGCTAACCTAAGCTACTGCTAACTCTAACCTGAGCTACTGCTAATGCTAACCCAAGCTACTGCTAACATTACCCCAAGGTACTGCTAATGCTAACTCAAGCTACTGCTAACATTAGCCCAAGCTACTGGTAATGCTAACCCAAGCTACTGCTAAATCTAACCTGAACTACTGTTAACATTAGCCCAAGCTACTGTCAACGTCCCTGTTGGACAAGAGGAAAACAACAAAGGAGAATGTTGGAGCACACATGTAACATTCCAAGATCTACTGGGAATATCCAGACTTTGAATGGATGCCGGATAGATCCATAGCTTACCTGTTGAGTTATCTGAATACTCTACACGGCTGTACAGAGTTTCTAGCTTCAAGGAGCATCTATAGCCATCGAAGTAACCAGCACGCTGCTCATTTAATATTTATGGACTGGCCGAGAGGGCGGGGTAAACCAGATTTTCTATTGTAGAGCTTTATTTTGGGGTTTTGTTTGGCCATTAATCAGGGCTACCAGGTCCTTTTCAGCCCCAACAAAGTTTCAAATGCTAAATAGCGACTCAAAGAACAGTCTCCAATTGTAAAAAAAAAAGTTGTTCTAGGACCTTTTGGACATTCATTTATGACATGCAGAGTTTGTTGTTGCATCAGTGATGACAAACCTGGAAACAGAAAAAAATAGGCCCAAACCATGATTCTGCCACCACCGTGTTTCACAGCTCTGATAAGACTCCTCGTGTTGGAGACCATTTCTGTTTACTGGTTTCCTGACTCAGGAAAAAAAAATAGCAATTTGCAAAGATGATCTTTATCATTTATAACTAAAGCTTCTGGATTTTGGAACAATGGGCTTTAATTTTGCATGTCATCTCCTCCCTCTGTCAGGCTGTGGAGAGGTTAATCCATCCCATGCTGTGTGAACAGTGCATAGAGTTCCTGGAGCGTCGTTTAGTTCAGCAGCTCAACAGCAGCGTAGAGAGGGCGGGAGAGGAAGTCCTGCATGCCTTCATCCTGGTTCACACCAAACTTCTTGCTTTCTACTCCAGGTACACGATAACTCAATAACTGTTTTCTCATTTCTGAGTTTTATTGATTTACTGTCTTGACTTTTCTCCTCTTTTCAGCCGTAATGCGAGTATTCTCACCACCTCCGACCTCCTGGCACTCATCATCATGGCCCAGAACATGTATCCCAGTAACATAGACCTGGATGATCCAAGTCCTGAGGTAACAAGCGGCTGGAACAAATAAACTACAAAATGTGCTTTCCTATTTTCTGAGTGTGCTCTGTTTGTTTGTGAAGGATGTTGAAAGCACATCTGGTTCTGGTCCAGAAAGTTTTTACACCCCAGAGCCCTCCCCTTCCAGCAGAGACTCGAGCAGCTCTGGTGAGCTGTAGAGGAAAATAATACTATTTGTCTTAAACTACTCATTTTTATGTTTCAAAGGATTTTTTTTCTGCCAGCGGCATACTAACGTACTTAATTTATGCCACCAGATAAACCTGGCAGACGAGGAACTCCCGTGTTTGAGTTTGTGGACCCAGACATCCAGGTGAGAAAGTCATTTATTTCACTTTACACTCTTAAAAAATGAAATGTTTACTTAACCAAGTTATGGCAACTGGTTCCACTAAACCTAACTCTTTAAAGCAAAACTAAAAAGCTTTTAACGCTTTAAGCTATTGCTTTCAAACTGGTTTTGGTGGTTCTTGAGCCAGAAACTTAAGCAACTTCACATGGGACAGCACTCTGCTGCCCTCTGCTGACCGGAAAGTGCACTTTACAGTTTGTGGTTTTGGGTAGGAACACTAGGGAGGTCTCTACATGCTTTACAGCAGAAGCAGTTTACTGGGCTGGTAGCTAACATAAAGGCTACCAGTTAGCTTTTTCAGTTCACGTACTGTCAATAAAAAGCAAGAAAAAGAAGAAAAAATTGGTTTTTTATGTTATCATGTTGGAGCCTGGAGGTAAAAGTAAGAGAGTAATGTGTTTGGAGGCAAAGCAAAGAGCTAAAACCAGAGTGAACATGGGTACGGCTTACACTAGATTGAGGGAGCTAAAGGAGGCTACGAAATCACGGCCTGATGGTGACCTGGCTTTGTTGCTACTGGACTTGTAAGCAATAATATTTTTTGTCCAACATTGTGAATCTTTTTACTTTGTGACTTATTTAGTATCAGTTGGCTCGTGTTAGCATTAGCTAATTGTTAGCGCTAGGTACAGCAGGCTGTGACAGGGTTGTTTATAACAGTTGTAATTCTGCTTTCAACCAGTAGAGGGAAGAAACTGAAAGCCTATTTAGTGTTGCTTTAAATTAAAGAGTAATAAACATTGTTATGTTAAAAGTAAATTTATATTCATGTTTACATTTAATCAACTAGTTTTAGTGGAACCAGTTGACATAACTTGGTTAAGTAAATTCAACATTTAATTTTTTAGAGTGTATAAACAGATGAAGGATCAGCAGTGACCTCCGTTCCATGATTTTCAGATGGCCGAGGATAGCCTCCACACTCTGGAAATCAGTCCCCCTGACCCTTCAACCCCTCGCAGAGTTTTCCTTGACGTGTCCCTCAAAGATGGGCTGTATCCCATGATGCCTCACTCCATGTACTGCCTCCCGCTGTGGCCTGGCATCACACTAGTGCTGCTCACAAAGGTTTGTGAATGAGTGCTGCACTTGTAGTGTTTTTTTCTTTCAGCAGGAGGAAAACACAATTGTGCTTTCCATGTCGGTCAGATTCCCACCAGTGCGGTGGCTCTTTCGGTGTATAAATACTTGGAGGACTTCGACAAACTGGAGAAGCGTTTACGTGAGGGTCAAGATAGTTCAGCTGCAGCCAGAAGCCCTCTGAACATGCAGGACGTCCGCAGCAAACTGGACAAGTTCGTAAAAGCCTTGGGGCCCAGTGACCTGCAGGTATTAGTTACTTTTTAGCAGTTGAAGGAAAAAAGAAAAACTTGTATTTTCACCTTTGGACTGACATTTTCTGCCCAGTCTGCACAGCTTCAACATGTCTGGACGGAGTTTAAGAACAGAGCGTTTGCCAGAGGTGGAGCTGGATTCAGTAGAGAGTAAGTGTGCTGCTGCCCTCTGCTGGCCAAAGCGCATCATAACACAAGCAGTTAGAAGTTGTGATTTCATGTCTGCTTTGGCTTCAGTCTCATCCCATGGTGTAAGAAAATGAAGACACAGCTGTGTGGTATTTATCGGCAGTGTTTTCTCATCGACTTGACACCAGCTGACTGTCCTCAGCGCCTCTCCCCTGGTCTGCAGGAGCGAGCTCAGGCTATGCTACAGTGTGTATCCATTTCTTTTACATGATGCATGCATTTTTCATCTGTTCCTAATATTTTGTCTCTTTTATTTTTGTCTTTCTCTCAGAGAGAAACTAATGGACTGGAAGGACTTTCTGTTGGTGAAAAGCAAGAGGAACATCACCATGGTGTCATATCCTCATAGCAAAATAACCCAGATCTCTGTTGGGTCTAATTAATGATCCTTCTTCACAAAACATTTAAGGTTTTGTAGATGTGTTGAGACCTGTTGACCTCCAGAACTTATTATTTTTAAATATTTGACACCCTGTTGGTTACCTTGACTTGTATCTCACTTACCTGGAAGATTTCCCAGGCCTCGTCCATTTTATTTGTGTAGACCGGTCGAGCGGCCAAATGATTGCTCCGTCGCTCAGCATTACGGAGCGCACCACGTCAGAGCTGGGGAAGGGACCGGTGGCTCATTTTATCAAAAGCAAGGTCAAAGACACAAATTATTTAAAGAATTCATTCATAATGCAAAGAAAATGAGGATTTCACCTTTTAGACGTGCTTAGAGAATCAGAACCTGCACTTATTTTAGTTTTTGAGGAATTCCTTTGACCACTTTGCTGTTTCACAGTTTTATTCTGATTTCAAGTGTTCTTTTTATGTATTTAGGGGTTTTCATCATGTATGGACAACAAAATCTGCTCTAAGATTTGCAACATCTTCACATTTTCAACTGTACAATAGCTTAAACTTACCATATTACTAATTTTTTTGTGTTTTTATTATAAAATGAGAGTTTGATCGTTCATTTCTTCATTTCAAATTTAAAGATTGTTGCCATTTTTGGAACTTTTAAAGAGAAAGTTCACTGAGAAATATATATTACTTGTTCTTTTTGAAATGCAATCAGTCACAATGAGTTTCACGTGCATGCAGAACATGAAAATAGTCTTCTACCCCTTTTTCCTGCGTTAGCCGCCGAAAGAAAATAGACGAGGAAACGCTCGGGTCAGAAAAAGCCACATTAAAAATTAGCATTCATGGACTTGCTCACCTTTGGGTCGTTTTTGCACATAAAATCTGTAAATTTAAGTTCAGCCAAATCTAAAAAGTACTAATTTTCTGTCCTTGGGGCCAAGCTAGGTATTAGTTACATTTGTTCATCCTTGTTTCTATAAAAAATCTCTTTTTTTACATTCAATAAGGTGTGGGGCCTGGTCAGGACTACGCGGCGCTATCTTCAGAAGGGTTATTCCACTGTCACGCTGCGGGATGGAGATTTCTACTTCTGTTACTTCCTCTGGTTTGAAAATGAGACTGTAAGTGACCAGCTTATATGTATTAATAAAAATCCTTACAGCTCAAGTATAAAAGTGATCCTCTGATCCATCAGGGTTATAAGTTGGACTCAGTGGGGATCCCCGTGCTACCTGATGACTCCCCTCCCATTGGAACACTTGCCTGTGATTACTACAAGTGAATAATTTATCACAAAACTAGATGCGACCAGTTCGTCGGGCTAAGCTTTAGTCCTAACGGAGCGCTGTGTGTGTGTCCTGCAGGAGGCTGCTTCGGTACTACAGCAAGAACCACAAGGGGGAGACGGTGAAGTGCTACGAGCTCCTGACTGTTCACCTGGGGGTTATCCCCACCGAGATCATCCTCCAGCACTGCAGGCAACTCGCGAGCAAACTGTGGGAGCCCTCTCGTAATCCGCTGCTGTAAACAGACGGGCGAGTCATTTTATCAAGAGCTCAAAGGAAAAAAAAAAGTCATGCCACTCCCAGTGTTCTGCACACACATGTTTCATGTTTCCTTGTAAGGTTAAATATCCTAAATTAATTTATTGGAAATAAATTTACAATTTGCACATAAAACACAATGGTGCATTGTGTATTATGCACAATAGGGGTGTTTTAATGAAGAATGTGGACTAATTCAGTCAGATTTTGTAGATTCTTGAACACATTGTGACCTGTTTCCTATTTATTAGTAATGCTGTACATAAATCTAATAAACATTACTTGATTATTGTCCACCTTTGTCAAATTTGCAGCATTTATCTTTACATTCATTCATTTTCCCTACAATTCTACCTGTAAGTTATATAAAACCATGCCATAATTACAATTAGGAAAGAAGAGCTTGCTGAGAGCTGCATATATCCCTCTCTGCTGTGCTTCAGCTCTTTATCAAAGCCTAACTTTACAGAGGAGACTGTCATGCACATGCTGTCTTATAACTGTGGAAACTTCACAAGTAGCAGTGACTGGCAGCAGTTAGAGGTGAGATTCCTCCAGGCTCCTTCTGGTTGTTTTAACTGGATTTCTGCCAAACACATCAAAGGCTTTAGGAGGAGCGAAGCTAGCTGCTCTGTTACAAAAAGTCCTGTACAGATTTATAATGATTTTGCTTTTTGTGTCAGGCTTAAACGTCATAAATCTGAAAAACAACCTCATCACACAAAGATAAGAGTACACTTTTCAAATTTATTACAGGAAATAAAACTATTCAAACCAACTTCAGTGCAAAAGCTGATTTCTAAAAAAAGTCTAATTTTTTAGACATTTTATCTTATTTTCAGTCTTAAAAGAAAAAAATAAAAATAGCATTGCTTAAAATAAGATAAATATTCTTAAATATGATCCAAATGTTCTTGTATTCAGTAAAAAAAAAAAAAAACAAGTAAAAGCAAATAAATCAAAATTTAGATTCTTTCGCTAGTTTTAAGAATGCTAGCCGCTGACAATGAAGTATATTTTCCACACATTTTTATCATTGTACTCCTATTAGCAGGTAATTAAATTTGATTTAACTGAAAATAAAAGTCCTTTAAATGCACAGTTATAAGTTAACACTGGAGACTGAGCACCATAAAGGTCAGCCCACCCTGCAGAGGACTTAATGCAGTCTTTCATCCAAAAGGGGAGTGCATGAAGATCTGTCTGTCATTTGGAGTTTTCATCTCAAAGAGCTCCTGTGAGATCGGTCACTGTTCCTGAAGACACCAGGTCCCTCAAGAAGAGCTTTTCAACACTAACGTCATGCACCACCTGGGTTTTTAGTCAGTAACAAGGGATAAAGGAAAAAACAAACAAGAAAACAGAGAGTTTGGTCATTAGTCTAAACCAGAGAGCTGCAACATGTGACCTTCCACAATGGCTCTCAATAACTTTGGTTAGAAATAACCCAAAAACTTGTGCATGTTTTTAAACAGAAATAAAATGTAGGTTTAAGCAGCTTTTCAGTTTTTCATGGAATAGCTGCATTGAATTGACATCAACATACCACTTGAATAACACTAAAGTACCAGAAATATTTTTAGATCTGTTTGTTTTTTTAACATCCCACAGGAAAAAACTCCACTCTTTATACAAAAGTTGTTTTCTTGATTTGAAAGGGGACACATAATGAGTTTTTTTAGTTAGAATATGTCTAATGTCTATACAAAACATATTCATGAAGTTCTTTGCACAAAATTCCTCTCATAAAGTGATTTCAGCAGTTTAATTATAGACAGTTTCAGCACCTTCCAGAATGAGCCGTTTCAGGGCTCTGTCCCTTTAAGAAAACAAGCTTGAGCTGGCCACGCCCACCCGTCCCCTGCTCAGGCTGCTATAAGCTGAGAAGCTCCGGTTTTGGGGAGTGGCTCGTAGTAGAGTCACTGCTCCTCCAGCAGCAGCTCTGTCTTGCACATGAAAGGTGGTTCTATGCTAAGAAACTCATTTGTGATGTCACAAACAGGGACTTTTTGAAACAGCTTGTTTTAGGCACATAATTCCTGAAACCAAACACTGACAGAAGATTAATGGATGCGTTTTTTTCACAATTGGAGTGTTTATAGAGGCGGTAGAGACCCACATGGCAGCACAAAGGAATGCAAAAGATGAGTTTTGCATAACATGTCCCTGTTTAAACTTAATAATAGATACAAAAATGGTAGGTTTTCAAAAATGACAGAAAATCTCTTATGTTTACAAAAGAAGGAAAAAATATTTCTGACCTTATTGTCAGAAATAAAATTTGGAATCCTGGGGCCTCATTTATCAAACGTTCGTAGAAACGTTCCTATATTCCCTCCTACGGATGAAATTTAGAATGTGTGTACGAACAGTCAACGTCCTGATTTATGAAACATGCGGTGGCCTCTCGTACGCACGTTCCTCCGCAATCGTCTGATGATAAATCCCACCTGTGCGCTTGCAGGAGCTCGTGCCAGTTTAACGTCATTTACATACAGAAACGCCCTCAATTAACCATATTTGGTCACACTACGTCCTCAGATCGGGAGGGGATTCCCTGGGTTCTTCCCGGACAAAAAAGAAAAACTTTATTGACAGCGAGATCGAAGCACCGGACACACTCAGGGAGCAGAGGAGGTTCTGGAGGTTGTTTTACTTGTAAAATAGAATCTGGACTGGAATCGGATCAGTGCGCTGCGCTCACGGAAGAGCTGTTCCCTCTGGAGTGCACTCTGCTCTGCTAGATCCTCCAATAATAATAATAAGAATAAGAAGAAGCGATCTTTTATGTAGCGAATCTCAAGAAAAACCACGGGGCGCTTCATAAGGTCAAAATAATTAAATTAAATTAAAACATAATAGATAAATAAATTCAAAATGATTTAAAACATCATAAAAATGGGAAGAGTAAACATTGTGATTACAAAATAACACGAAATCAGCCGTTCTACGATGTCAGATTCCCGTGGGTCATGGGTGTTTTAGCTCCAATAATAATAATCCACCAAAATAATTATTTATTGGGTAAATAATTAGTGGATGAGGAACACACGTGGACCACTGAGACCGTCAGAATTGTGGTTCCCTTGTTCTGCCACTAGATGCTGTTCCTACGCACGGTCACAGCTGTTCTTACATTTAGGAACGTTTTCACGCACAAGTACAAATTGGTAAATACCACACAATGCGCAAAATCGTTCCCACGCACGAAATACGCACAGATCTGTACGTAAGTACGGTTGATAAATGAGGCCCCTGACCTTAATCTCAGAAATCTGACTTTTTCTCAGAATTTTGTCAAATTTTCAGAAATCCGAGAAACAAAAACCAAGTTTTGTTCAGTGGCCCCAATTGTCCTCCATAGATGTTTATCAAAAATTATACAAATCTTGTGACACTTGTAGCTCTAAACAAATTTTATTCTGGTGGGCTGAGTGGATTCTAAAGGCTGCAGACCCCTGGTCCAAACTTACCTGGACCTTCATGAAGTCCATACGTATGGACTCGTAGTAGTGAAGCCTTGCCTCTGGGTGCTGCATGTCATACCCGAACCCTGCCAGGCTCACCTGGTCACACAGCTGCAGCGCCATCACCACCGCGGTGGCCCCCAATGTTGGCACCATCTTTACCAAGAGACAACATCCCCACTGGTTTGTTTCTTCAACCAGACCAATGCATGAGTATTCCAGCAACATTTTACTGTAAACGCAGTATGTTTGCTGGAGGAAGCGTCACAAAAGAGTGAAACGTCGAGTTTGCACGAGACAACTTACGTTTCCCTGTTTTCGAGCGTATCTCTGTAAAGCTTGCCACGTCTTGTGAATCATCTCTGGGTGGAGGATCTTAAAGCTTTCTGGCCTCAGAGGAATATCATCCACCACCTCCCTCCAGAACCACATTTTGGACCAGAAGCTCTGACACATGCACAAACACAAAGACTGTGAAGCATCTGAAGAAGAAAGCAGCATGATGATGTGACAGCAGCATTTTTTGCAGAAACATTTGCTTATGTGTGATGGTTCTTGTGATGTGGGCTCACCAGAGGCTGTTTGGTGATGACAGAAGTCAGCCAGTCCAAGTCCAGGCTTTTAAAGACCACCAAAGCAACCATAGTGGTCTTTTTGTACTCATCAGTGGAATGAGGAGCTCCCTCTGGATAGATCAGACGGATGGTGGTGCGAGAACCAGCATCTCTTTCAAATCCAGTCACTGGAGCATTATTCAGCCTGGTAACAGCAGCATTTGCTCGTTTTCAAAGAGTAGCAGGATCATTAAGTACAGAATCAAACGTTCTTTACATCAAATTGTTTCTAATGTGAGTTTATACCAAACCAGCTAAAGACCAACTTCACTCGTTTTTTTCAACTCATTTGCAATGGCCGCTAGTATAAATTAATGCCTTGTGAGTCGATTTCTGTGGGGCAAAAGCTCTGGTGCTTCTGTTTCAGGAAGTAAAAATGAGCCCGAGCAGATGTGAACATAAGACGACAGGATTTGGAGTCTTATTTCCTGATATTTGTACATCTCTCCTCTGATTGGATAACAGTAACGCAACTCTTCGGTTGATTAGCAATTTTGATGTTTTATCTCCACTAATAACACAAGTCTGGATGAGTTCTGCCATGTTGTGGAGTTGCTAATGCTAACGTTAGCTTCTACTAGCCAAGACGTGCTCTGCTCTCTTCTGGACGATAAACCAATCTCATCATTTTTCAAAAATAACAAGTAAAAAACAGTTTTTGACCTTTAAATAATGTTCTTTTCATATGCTACAATAAATTCACCAATATAAAGTCACAATCAGTAGCTACAACTACACTCTAAGTTAATTAAATGTGTCATTTTTAACTGGTTCTACTAGTTACTTAAATGTAATGAGTAATATAGTAGTAGTAGTAGTAGACTTTTATTGCAGACTCATGGTCCAAGGAATACATAAAAATAAAATACAAAATAAAAATACAAAAAAATGACCTTAAAAATAGAGACACGTTAAAAGACCCTTATCCTACAGAAGACAGTCATACCAGTGCTTCCATATTTTAGAGGTGTAGCGTACAGCACTATATTTCATGTTAGTCAGTGTTAGGATGACACTGTTCTCTGACACATTCAGACGGCATATAAATGTATACATAACATTTCTTAAAACAGCTTTCAATGTGCTGACCCCAGCAGAAACAAACAATTCACTGGCACTGGTCCATCTGGGCTTTTTTAACAAGAGTCTTAGTGCATCGTTGTAAGCCACCTGTAGTCTCTGAATACTGGCTGTTTTATAGTTCCACCATAAGTGTGCTGTGTACAGTGAGGTACAGTATGCTCTAAACAAGCTTAGTTTGACTTCAGCAGAGCAATATCCAAAATTCCGACACAGTATGTTTGCTTGTGCATATAACATTCGGCATTGACGATAAATGTCCTCATCATCTGACAGACTGTCTGTCAACACGTGACCTAGATATTTCACTTCATGTGAAACACCTAATATAGAGCCAGACAACTTGAAGTCTGGAAATCTGATACGTTTGTCCTCTTTTGTTCGACAGATCATGATTACACTTTTAGCAGGATTAAATTTTACATCATGCTGCTCACCAAACCCAGAACACACACTAAGAAGCTCCTGAAGACCAGCTGAACTTGGGCTAAACACCACTATGTCATCAGCATACATCAGATGATTTACTACTGTACTTCCAGCCATACAGCCAGTTCTACACTGGATTAACTGCTTAGAGAGGTCATTCATATAAAAATTGAACAATACTGGTGCTAAAATGCTCCCTTGTCTGACAATATACATTGTTATTTTAAAATAAATGCATATTACTCAACTGGGTTTAGTGGAACCAGTTGACATAACTTGGTTAAGTATTTTCAATATTTCATTTCTTAGAGTATACAGTAATGTACCTAAAATATACTTCCAAATATTTATTTGGCTCACAATTGCATACCTGATGATGACATCATATTGATCTATGTGCGATCCAAGATGGCTCCCATGAAGAATGCCTCCACTCCCCACCACCACACACCTCCTGCACTTGCCCTCTCTCCTCAGCGATGGCGGCAGGCCAGGCTGAGGCATGGAGGCGAGAGCCAGGACCAGATGCTCTTCACTGCCCTGGAGCCCCAGAGGAGGGGTCAAGTTCCACACCATGGATCTGTCCTGCTCCACAAAAACCGGGATGTCCAGGAGGCCTTCAGAGCAGGACAAAGGCTTGAGGTGGTTCAGACACCAATGAGGCTGACAGGGACGTGACAGCAGGGCGGCTGATCGATTCAATAAGACCTGAACGTAGGAAAAACTTAAGTGAAGCATTTTGAAAAATAGTTTTGTTTGAGAAGATGCTGCTGGTGTCTACCAGATCTTTGGGACGTTGGGGCTCATTGTTGACAGCGGACACCTTATTCAGAGGGAAATATGCAGGAATCAGAATAGCCAAGTAGCATCCAATCAGCAGGAAAAAGCTGGTGGAAAGATTCTCCTTCCTGTAACAGGAAATAACTAATAAATAAAGATCATGTTATTTTATATTTTAACATTATTCATATAGGGGCAATTAAAAAATTATGTGTATTTGAATTTGTGGAGTCATTTTGAGGAATAAGACTGAGAAAAGAATAAACACAGTCTTATGAATAATATTGCAATCTACTAAGATTGTGCAAATAACACATTTTTACCAGTTATAGGTGAGAATAAGTGACCTTTACTTTGGTCTGATGCCATTTTGCTTTGTCATTACAGATCCTGCAGGTGTGCTCATTTAATTTAGGGATAGTAAACATAAGCAGAGCTTCATCCTTTTTACTGACTCTCCCATCGTAGAAATAGATTTGACTCTATTTGTGATCTAGTCCCAAAGCAGAACTCCTGCATCTAATTCTACAGCTGACGGCGTGATTAGATTACCTAAAGCCCTCCTTTTTCATGACCTTTACCCTATATCTGTACCTGCTCAGAAAAAACTCTCTAGACTCTGTCTTTGTGACGGCTCTCTGTCTGTGGCTGACAGGAGTTGGTGTTGTCGTTTCTGCAGCCACAGGAAGCAGCGGAGAACCATCGTCTGGATCTTCTACACTCAAGCGATTCAGGGTCACCATTGTTCCTCCACCTGGAACACACACACACACACACCTCTGAACGAGCTGTGATCTGAAACATTTTGATGTTTTCCATCAACATGAACTGAGATCCTCCATCAACAGACGACAGAAGCGACTCTTCTGCAACAGTGACATCATGCAGAGATGAGGGGAAGTGTCACGTTACCTATTTCACAGTCAAATGTGAGCAAACACTGCTCAAAAAAATTAATAACATTATTTTTAGCTAAATAAAAGATTTAAAAAGCAACAGCATATAACTCACAGCCGGTCTGGTTGAAAAGTGAGCTGGAAGCTATTTATAGAGCTCCGTGGTTGAAGGAAAAGCAGCAACATTCCATGGTGAAAATGGCTGCTTCTGTTTTCCCCCTGGACTCTGCCTCTTCCTTTAATAACTCTGGTTAACCATTAACATGTCATTCAGCCACTGACTGGAATGCTGGTGAACAAGTGTCATCAGCTGTCCACCCAATGAGATCCTGCAACATGTCCATGAAGTTTACATGGAGCGTGCTCTGTAATCACAACACAGCAAACACGGCCGAAGCTTTTGAAAAGGTCCTTCACTCATATTTTAATACATTTGCAGATGTCTATAGTAGGAATGAATCCCCTGGGGGGAGGGAGCTCTGGGGCACCAGTGCATGGAGGATTCAGCCAGAGGAGAAAGTAGCTTCAGATGGCAAGATTTGGAGTCTTATTTCCTGATATCTCTCCTCTGATTGGCTAACAGCAACGCAACTCTACCAATGACTCTGTTTGCTCTGCTATGTTGATGCTTTATCTCCACAAACAACACAAGCCTGGAGGAGTTCTGCCGTGGTGTGGAGTTGCTAATGCTAACGGTTAGCTTCTACTGGTCGAGACATTCTCTGCTGTTTCCTGGACGTTAAACCCATAGACATGAATACGTAGACGCCCCATTGGGCGCTGGAGAGTGTAACAGTGTCATATCCGCCATATTGGATGGGTTCCTCACACTCCAAACCCAATTGGAGGCCCAATCCCAATACTCGCACTTGCACCCTACCTAATGGGATTTTTTATTTTAATTATCATGCATTGATTGTTACAGGGGGTGTTAAAGATTTAACTTTAATGATGCTTTATGAACTGGAAATATACCAGTAGGAGTGGACTTCCCTGATGGCGTATCTTGAATGCCAACCATGTTTCAGTTTATCCTTATTTATCTCCTGTTTTCTCCCCAATTTATTCAGTTCTTTAGTTCCTTAGTTTCTCAATTATTCTCTATTTTTGGTTTTATTAGTTTAGTTCATTAGTTATTTTGGTCTTCTGTTCGTCTTAGAGCTTGTAGACTTTGTTACCCTCATTTAGATTCTCCCTGTTTAGTTTATTTCTTTAGTTACCGTTAGTTCTTGTATCGTCTTTTTAAAATCTTGTTCAGTGTTTGTATTGCTTCCCATTCTTATGTTAATTAGTCACACCTGTAGGCCCTTGTCATTAGCAATCATCTCACCTGTTTCCATTGTCTTCGTTAACACTCCCCTGCTTATTTAAGCCCAACTCAGTCAGTTCCCTGTAGGTTCCTCGTGTTGTTTATCCCTCTCTTGCTTCAGGCCCAGTTCTTTAAAATAAAAGACCTTTTATTTGTTACTTTACCTGGCTGCCTCCTGGATTTCCTTTCTCAACACATTTTGATCCTCACCTCAGCTAAATATGACAAAGAAAATGTGGGATCATCTCCTCACAGTAAAGCTTCAGACCCTATGGCATAAAGACAGTAACAATAACAGCTGGGCTCACTGGGATGACTTCTGATTTGGTCACATATTTGAGAATAAACTTGTATAAATCCTCCAGATGTTGCATATTAATGTACCATACTCCCACACATGATCAAAGCAACAGGGGAGAGCTTCCTGTGACAAGTAGATATGAGCTGGGACTTTTTTATTATGATTGTTATGACAAGTTGATCAAATTGAGCAAAAACGTGATTTCATTTGACTTTGTAGTGATTTATACTCTTCAAATACATTTTTAATACAAAAAAACAGATTTCTGAGGCTCTTATTAGACCAATAAAACTTCTCAGATTAGCAGTATTTACTTTCTGTAGTGTTACAACTAGCTACATTTGGTGTTTGAGCCGCAGTTCTGAAAGCACTAGATCTCAGCAGAAGCATCGTTTTGTAAGAATTCAGTGAGTGACGACCAGATTAAATTTGTCTTTAGGATAAACCCTCAAAGCATTTGGTACCAATATTACTCATTTCTGACATGCGCTCAGCCTGCCCTAACCTTCAGTTACGTTATCAGCCCTGTGCAGTAGTTCCTGTGTAGCAGAGAGAACACTAAACACAAACACAATGATGGGTAAAACATTTGTCTATAATATCAACAGCATTCTGACGGTGAAACGGACTCACAACCTCACACTGGTTTGAGCACACTCAGTTTTTGCTTTGTTGATGATTTCAGAAAGAAAAACACAAGGTGATGGTGCTGGTGGGTGGGTTCTGTTGATGTCTGCGATGTTGCAATGTCAAAATCCAGAGGAACCCGTTGATCCATAAAACACAACCGTATTTGAGCAGATGGAATAACAGAAGTTGTCCAAACCATGATGTTCATGTTTAGTTTTACTACAATCTTTTATTAAATACATGATCAGACCAGTTTGAGCAGAACGAGAGCGCTCGAACAACATGAAGTGAAATTCTGCACAGGCACAATTTAAAAGCACCATTTGTTTCCAGGAGGGAATGGAGATAGGATTCATCCAGCTGAGTATAAATATTACATAAACTACAGCTTCTCACAAATACACAACATAAACATTCAAACGTCATTTCATTATTGGTAAAACACTGCTCTTGATTTTATACATCCACTCTTATTTTTATGATTTATCTGTAGCACATGAATCTATCAAAGCAAGAACTAGCACGGCCAACAAAATTAATGATTTATTCATTTAAAGGTGCAATTTGTAAGAATTCTATTGTGAAATAATCACAAAACCGTTTAATGTCTCAATCATGTTGGAAGGAAGGAAGGTTATACTGAAACATTTCATTCTCAGCCGGCTGGGGTTGTCAGATTTCTCCTTTAAAAAAAAAACAAGAGGGACGTATTTACCATTTACACTCTGAGTTTGTGGTTGCCGAATCTGCAGTGAGCTAATGGTAGCGTTAGCATTTGTAATTCGACACCAGCAGGAAGAAAGCTCCAGAGTTGTTTAAAGAACCAAAGCCAGTAAACAGGAGCGACCCAGAAGTTATTTCTTGTACCCCTAAGAAGCCACGGCATCTTTTTGTTTTACTCTAATATATATATATATATATATATATATATATATATATATATATATATATATATATATATATAATATAAAGAAGGCTATAGGTAAATTTGAAGAAAACAGTTGACTCTAAAAATATCTTAAGTTACTTTTTCAATCACCAACAACTCAATATTACAGTGAAATGTATTTGTGAAGTGAATAATGAGTCAATTGTGGAGTTTTACTTCCTTTAATTCCTTTAACGAGCCCGACTTACTGCCGGCAATATGGACCAAGCTCTGAAACCGGTCATACAGGGACCTAACAGCCCATATCAGAGGGGCCTGGAACCCCATATTCCCAAAATACCCCCCCACAGGGACTTCGGAGGGACGCGGTCGAACGCCTTCTCCAAATCCACAAAACACATGTAGACTGGTTGGGCGATCTCAGACACACCCTCCAGGACCCGCTAAGGGTCCAGAGCTGGTCCAGTGTTCTTACAAATTGCACCTTTAATAATCGCCAATATAAAATATCAACCTTTTAATTTCATAAATACTTTAAACTATTTTTTTATCCTTAAGCTGTCCGATTTACCATTTTCAGTTTCAGGTATTTTTACCTGTCGTTTCACCAGATTGTCTTTGGTTGAAGTTTCACATAAATCATGTCTACTAAGGTGTTATAAGGCTATATATAATGTTCAAGTCATTATGTATGCACACATTATTTAACAACAATACACAAGAAAAAAAACACCTAATCGTTCCTTAATTTTTAAAAGTCATACAGGTTTTTTTACAATGATTGTACGATATGTTATTTAATTTAGATGCTAAAAAATATGATTTAGGTCCTTAATTTGATACATTTAATCTTAAATTTATAATTTTCTCCCTTTACTGTGATCTTTTAGGTTAGTCAGTGGAGGTAAACTGATATATTGGTTTTCATGGAAGTGTGAAGTTTGTTGGAAAGAGGATTTGAGCCCAGCACCAGCTTAGAACCCCGTCTCTCAGAATCAAGGCAATCTCAAACTCATTAGGCTACGGAGCAGGGACGTGATGGTCATGTGATTATCTTATGAGCATCTTTCAATGATCCTGTTGTACAAAAGTGTCTTTAAGGCAAATGTGAATACTGAACTTTCAAAAACGGAGGAAATACTAAAGAAATTCCAACAGATACGTGATGCGACTCTTAAAACATGTCCAGCGAGGTCCCGTAAATAAACCAGTTGGCTTTACATTCATCCTTTTCACTGCATTTACCGAATGTTTCTAACATTTCAAGCTTCTTTTTTTCAGAAAATGTATCTAATCAGAGGCTTTTAAAAATATTTAATTGAAAAACTCCTAAATTCAAGGTGCACAGTAGCACAGTAGCTCTCCTTGGTCATTTTAAAGTCTAGGGTCCAGCAATTTTAGAAGAAAACACTAAAATATCATTTTTTTAAACAATAAGAGCCGTATGCTTCTTATTGTTGTGCCTTTCTATTAAGCCACCCAGAGAGCTGTTATTTGGTTCAAATGCATTTGGTGGACCAAAGAAGAGGCAGAAATTTAAAATAATAATAAAAAAAGTGCAACACTTTACTATAAGGGTCCCTTTATTAACGTTCGTGATATTAAGTGTCCTTAAGGTTAGGACAAAGGGCCAGGGGCATGTCTGCTTAATAATATTAATTAATATTAAGCAGTTGTTAATACTTTAATAGTTTATTAATGCTTAATAATGCACTAAGTAACGTTAAGGGACCCTTATCGTAAAGTGTTACCAAAAATGTGTAAGAAGCACTGGAGGAGAGTTTACATCTTTAAGGCCCTTCTGGAAGGTGCTCTGGAACGTCCCCTCTAGAGTCCAAGCCGGTCAGAGCGCCAGGCTGTGAGCACTGGAAGCTGAAGCCTGCGCACGCTGCACCACACCTGCACACTTCTCCCTCTTCTGCAGCTTGTGGTTCTGAAACAAGCCCTCGTTTCGTGGCACGCCGTGAGTTCCATCCGGGAAAGTCAACAGCCCTGCAGGTACAGACACATCCTACCATGACCAACCACAGGGAGGAAACTGACATTCTGATGGATGTGATGCTCCAAGCGGGGAGGGTCACGGACTTACCGTATCCCTCAACGCGCCCGTCTTTGAATTCCCCCTCAAATTTCATGCCGTCGTATCGAATGAAGACTCCCGTGCCTTGAAACTTGCCATGTGCAAATTCTCCTTCGTACCTAGCGTGGCGTAAATAAAGCAGGATGTCATTTGCATCTTTTAAAAAAGATGTCACCCTGTCTTTGAATCTGAATCTTGCACACAAACCGTGATCCGTCTGTAAAAACCAGCACACCAGATCCGTGAAAGAGTCCGTTCTCAAACTGGCCGGTGTAGCACGTTCCATCTTGAAACTTCAGCTGGCCAAGGCCATGCCTCCGACCTGGAAAGCATTACATCTTAGTGAATATTACATATCATATCAGAGCACAATAAATCTTAATTTAAATATAAATGCCTCAATAGAAAGGGGCAACCAGATTCACTTGTGATGCGTTTTAGAGTCTGAAAATGACAGTATTTTTTTTTTGGTTTTTTTTGCAGAGCCACTTCAGGTGTCTGAAGAAATTCGACACTTGGATTTAAATACTTCCTTCCAACCAAATGAGATAAAGGTTTACTGCTGAATTAGGAGCCCCATCTGTCTCCTGTGCAAGTGGGAATTATGGTAGTCTAATCCTGCAGGTTTGCAGTGATTTCTATTTTAAACTTGAACCTTATAATTGTCCCTGAAGTGATCAAACTGCACCGCAGCAGCAGGAAAAGCACTAAAAACTGGGTAAGGCAGAAATGGGAGAAAAAAATAAACATAAAGTAGAGTTAGAACTGCAATGCACATTTAAAAACAGAATATTTAAACAGAATGCTGTTGTATTTTAATTAATCAACTTGCTCCTTGAGGACTCGCCACACTTTCCTAAACAGTCCCAAACTCCAAAGTCAGGTCCAAAAGGGATTAGACAAAAGCAGAGCTGTTAAATCCGGCTCTGCTCGCATTAAGTTACCAGCAGTAGCTAACTGCAGTGCACTCGCAGGTAAATGTGAGAGCAATACAGGTATCGTCATTTAGATATTTCCATTTTTAAATAGATAATTAGGCCCACACTTAAGCAGTTTTATGTCTTAACCCATTGAAACCCTTTTAAAATAGAAAACAGATTTGGAATAAATACATCAAACTTAAAGAGGTAAAATCATTTTTGATATATGTATGGATAGAATGTCACTTGGGGTTTTCAAACTTGAGTTTATGATTCACCCCTACTTCACACTGGAAGCATCAACGGCAGCAGAACGTCGCTGCTTCAAATAGAATCCATAATAGTTTGTGGGGGTGATTCAAACCAGCCACGACGCAACAATTTTCAGATGCGTCCCAGAAGCGGCACGCTGCGCCGCTACAGATGGGATCGGGTTCTATTTTTGCCACTTCTGGGATGCGTCAATTTCCGCAGTTAACATAGGGCTAGACAGGAAATCACATGCGGTTTTAGTGTAAAACTTCCAGAATTTTTCTAAATAAAAGTCTATGGCAGCAATGCGATTTCATATCTATGTAGATTACATCTATACGTGTGACCTCACGGCTTATTTACTCCCTGCATCATTTGAAATGTGCAACAGTGTGTATTTCATTGATTTAATCCTGGCAGTGGAGAGAAACAATAAATAAGACATCAAACAGCGTTATCAAACGTGATTTCCTTCTTTTTGGTTTAATGGCGGATAGCATAAACAAACTGTGACCTTTGAAGTCTTGAGGGATCTTGTGATCTTGCGAGTCCAGCAAGGAGGATGGCAGAGAAGTCGCTTTGCGACTGAGATTCTCCCAGTGTGTTTTGTGTCTTAATGACAACAAGATGGAGATTGTAGTTTTTACTCATAATGATCACCGGCCTCATGGTGTGGACCTGAAGTTGCTTGCCCCGTTTGAACAAAAATAAAAACTTAATTGCTGACTTGGGGGTGAAATTGGACTCATCCTTGTGATTTGACGCTCAGATAACTGCTCTAACCAGATCCTGCATTTTTCAACTTCATCGACTGTCTAGAGTTAAGTCGATGATGTCAAGGAGAGTCTTGGAGATAGTTGACGCGCGCTTTTGTTCTCTCTCGACTTATTATAATTCACTCTAAGCTGGCCTAACACAGTCTGCAATCCATAGGCTGCAGATGGTGCAAAATGCCGCAGCTAGACTCGTCTATGGGCGACGGAAGTGGGAGCCTATATCCCCAATCCTGAACAAACTGCAGTGGTTTCCCGTTAAACACCACGTTGCAGTTAGGGTATTGGTCTTTGTCTTTCAGGCTCATGCAGGAATGGCCCCGCCCTACATGGCTGAGTTGTTAACACGCCATGTTCCCGCGCGATCCGTCCGTTCATCTGACAAAGACTTGGTGGTGGTTCCAAGGTCAAAGCGAAAGTCACGAGGAGAAACACCGTTCTCGGTTCTTAATCCCAAACTTTGGAACCAACTCCCACTGGATATCAGGCGCTCTTCTTCGATTCTGGAGTTTTTAAGCTAAACTCACTTTTCAGTATTTTAGGTTTGTTTGAGTTTCTAGTGGTCCCTCTTTTTAACTACCATTTGTAGAGTTGTGGGTTTTATGTTGTTTGTTTTGTATATAGTTCTTAGCTGATGAGTATCTTGAGCTAGAAGGTTCTTATCTGTTTTATTTGCCTGATGTGTCTCATTTGCTTTATGTTTTGCAATTGTCCTATTTGGTTTTTTTTTTTTGGTCTACCTGTACTTTGTCCACTCCAGTCTGTTTTTTTTTTTGCTTTGTTTTAGTTGTATTTATTGTTTACTTTTGATTTTATGTACATTGATGGTGTTCGGCACTTTGGTTGGCCTTGATCGGCGGCGGTAAAGGACTTTACAAATAAATAAATGAAATGATATTTTTGGTAATCATCAAAGATAATTTGAAGAAAATTGAAGTTCTGAGAATCAGGAGTAAACGTAAAGAACGATCAGAACAAATAAGCAGGTAGGAATCTAACAAACACTGAGGAGACGTTTGTCATCATCCTTTAACTCTGACAAAACCACTATGACATGTTGAAGCAACACAGACAGATGTCTGGGTTTGGTTAGGATTGACGGCCTAATGGCTGCAGAAGCTGTGGAGCTATCTTGCCTTCTTTCCACTCGCCGTGATATTCTTCCCCACTGGCGTAAGTGAAAGATCCTCTGGTCAGGGTCATGGTATTCCTGTTTTCAAGACACAAATGCACGCATCGTCACATCATATTTAGATAAATCTGACTTTTTTGAGAAATTGATACTCTTCTATTCAAAATAAAATTTAATCTGGGCAGGTTTTGTAAAGGTTTCATTTACTGGTTGATTTTTTAATCAGAGCTGAAATGAATTAAAAAAAATCTTTCCTGCAGTTTGAATGTGACTGACAACAACTGCTTCAAATTAGGGGTGAAATGTGTCAAATTAATTAGCAGCTAAAAATTGATTATGACACCTACACCTGTTCATAAATAAATGCATGTGCGGGTTTTCCAGGTAAAATCAATTTTCCATAAGAAGAGACAAAAAAAGGTTAGCATTTAAGCACGACTGCAGACACACACAAGCTTTACGCACAGTCATTTCCAACCAGCCTATTGTGTTTTAGTGAGTCTCCCTTTAAAACAAATGGCTGCGTTACAGATGGTAGACAGGTGTAATTTTACCCAGGCGGTCGCTATCAAATTAATTATTCATCACAAAGCGGCTGAGACCTCCACACATGATTACAAAGATCCGCCTAAGCTGTCAATGTGTTTTCGATCCATACCACAAGTATGTTTCTGAGCAGGCGTCTCGCTTTGACTGAAAAGCCTCAAATAAAACGTTAATGCGAGGAAAAGAAAAGCACCTATAATGGTGTAATTTACCTGCACGTAAGGTTTTTCGTCCCTGGAGCATGGAAGCAACCGTAC
Organism: Aphyosemion australe; assembly: GCA_006937985.1. Classification (NCBI taxonomy): domain Eukaryota; kingdom Metazoa; phylum Chordata; class Actinopteri; order Cyprinodontiformes; family Nothobranchiidae; genus Aphyosemion; species Aphyosemion australe. The sequence continues at coordinate 488,826 of SSNS01000112.1, forward strand.
GGGAGCGAAGGGGCGTAAATAAAAGAAAACACCGGCTGAAAAACGGATGATGCGTTCAAGTGCTGCTCGTAAAGTTGATTTTTAAATATACAACCGCGTGAATTTACAGACTAAACCCCCATTTATGTTACAAATACTTTAAAGATTCTTAATTTTGATTATTAAGAATTTAGATACGTTTTAAATGATGGCTTCTGAATATCTATGAAGTTTGAGAGCAATTAAATCCAGGAATTCCGGGTGACATTGAAAGCAGCATTAAAGAAGCAGCTCTTTAGTGCCATACAGCAGCTGAGAGACTTATGAAAATATCTTTATTTTATTACTCTTATACACACTGATTTAACCCATTTTTATCATTAGGTTTAAATGATTGTCCTGTCATATAAAATGGATTTTGTTCACCATAAATATTGTATGTTTCCACTGGACTGAGCTGACTACTAAAAAGCAAAAATATGTGCATTCATAAGCTAGTCATTTTAAATGTGACAATAAACTTTCATTTTTTTCTCTTTTTTATTAGGGGCGTGGATTAGCAAGAATATATATATATATATATATATATATATATATATATATATATATATATATATAACAATGGGAGGATACGATTGCAATATCATAACACGGAATACCGCAATATTTCAGTTACTTGATATTTTCTTTCTTTTTTTTCAATACTTTATAGTGTCATTTCATCTCTTTAATTACATTTGCCATTTGACAATTACACTTGATTGTAACAGTCTATGGAGCAATTCAGGGTTACATTTCACTGAAAGTTGTACTTGTATGACTGAGCATGTGACGAATAAAACTTTTGAATCCTTTGGACACATTTAGGCTATATATATAACATTTAAATGTATTTTTAGACACATACATACATACATGCAGTTATGGTTACATCATGGTCAAAATGTAAGAAAAAAAAAGCAAGACATTTTTTCAAATCACAGGAAAACATGTAGCCTAAATAATTATTTTGTGGTAAATTATTTAATTGTTGTGTTCCCCTTTAAACAAACAGTAAAACTACATTTTTTAACTATTCATCTATAGACTAATTAACTAATAGACTAATATAATCAGATGATTTAATCTGAGCTGGTAATGAACAGCGTGCAGCTCCCTCCCTCTGGAACGCGCGCGCGTCCACGTGACTGAGCGCTTCCTCTTCTCGTGCCCGAGCATCAGCCAGCGGAAAAATAGAAAATGGCGAGTCTGTGCAAAAAGCAGCAATGCACAATCGACAGGCGCGGCTTTCGGCAGGAACTTGACTCGTGGAAACACAAACTCCTTCACTGTGTAGGTAAGAATAATGGCAGATACACGTTTTACATTTTCACTCGTTGAATTTCGCTTCAACGTGACGTTTATCGGCGTAAATAATCATCTATTACCGCACAGACTCGGGGCATCTCCGAACGACTTTTGTCCTCAAAACTGCCTGCAGTTGGGGTAGTTAGTTAATTGTTGCGGGTTGTTTAACCAACGCCAGACCACCTCTGTGGTGTTCTTGCTGCTTTTGGTGATTGTATTTCTTGGTGAAAGACGTGAAGTCTCTGCTGGCCTAACGTTAGTTTGTTTAAAGGGCGCCGTGCGTGTTTTAAAGGGAGTGTCGCGTCGGCCAAAAGCGACCCGTTCTCTTAAAATGCGCGCTCCCGATGATGATACTGTATTTTAGGTGGGGGAGGGCAACACCGACCTGTGAGGTGATGCTTTTCTCAAATAAACAGGCATGGACGCGCATTTCTGCTGTCAGGAAGTAGCAGAAACCCCTACTATAGGACCAGGTTCCCCTTTTTTCACAACTTTTGTTGTGCTTCAATTCTAAACAAAAATAAATTAAAAGCACATTTTTACTTTATGCTATTTGAATTGTATAGCTGCAGTTTTAGTTACAGTGTGGTAAGAACTGTTTTTTACCTGAATGTGGTGTTGCATTTGAAAATGGACATTTATGTCAGTTTGAATTTGGTGGTGCAGCAAATGTATAATTTAGGATTAGCTGAACTCAACACTTAAGTAGGACAATTATGTAGCTTGCCCTATATACCATGTTTCCAACTATATATATATGTGTGTGTGTATATTTACAAACAGTACAAATAAAGTGCAGTGATTAAATATGCTGGTTTGTTAACATAGTCCTGAATCATAAAAGTCTGTAGGATAAATTTTATTTATTTTTTGTCTAATGAGCTCCTTGAAAAAACAAACCTTTTTACTCTTAAAGCTGCAATAGCAAATATGCAAAACAAGCTAGCTTAAAACACAAACACGGTCACGGAACACTCACCCTTCCCCTCGAGTATCATCGCCAGGCCACGTCCGCCGGTTACCGAAACCCGTGTTGCCAGAGGAAACAAGATAGCGCTAAACACAAGTCGCAGTTTTCTAGGTCCAAATGTCTTTTGTTGTCCATGACTTCAAATGGTGTTTTTCTTTTTGGGACTCTGTTAGTTTGTCCTAAAGTTGAAGTGGTAGCAGCCAGCTGTTTCTCCTTCTGTGATATTATTGAGCAGAGAACCTCTCACACCAGTGGTGTTCTGTTAATAAATGCACGTAATGAGTGGAGGACCCAGGTAAATGTGGAAGTGCGGCGGCTCGGCGAGACCTTCAACCAGTCCGATTCATTAATTTATTTCCGTTTTTTTTAAATCTCCACAATATAGCTATACTATGTTGGAACGTTGTTAAGAGGCATGACATTTTTTTTAAGTTAGCTTGTTTTGCAGATTTGCCATTGTAGCTTTAATAGTAATCAAGAAGCATTTGATTAAACGTCTCTTTAGAAATGGAGGACCCATTTTAAAATTTTTATGTTGTTTGATCAGATTTTTACTATATATTTGGACTGGAATAAATGTGTTTATGTTTACTTAAAACTAACATTTGCTTTATGCTTTTTTGCTTCAATAAATCTGAATTAATATTTGTAATTTCAAGAACCCCGAAGGCTAATCTGGAAGGATTTACAAGTCTTCAACGTTAATGCCAAAATTACTGCTATAGCCAATTTAAATACTGCTAAAGTTAACCAAGTGCTTAAGAATTTACAGAATAAGGAGATTTATAAAATACAAGAAGGGTGAAAACACAAAAGAATAAACATACAATTGTGCTATCCAGCCTTTCTTTCTGATGGCCGTCTGTCAGCTGTTTTCTACACAACTTGTTGTGTACACAATGTCTAAACAGATGTTGTGTGTATAACGGAGCACTGGCAGCACACTGCTGGAACGCTCCAGAACGTTTCCCATGATTGACAGAGAGTATTTTACAATATGGTGACTACAGCTGGCTTAATCAGCTTCAGAATAAATCAAAACAAAAATTCTGAATGATGCAAAGGTCCCCCATTAAGCTTCTTTGCAATTCACAGATTCCTATCCTGATAAAAAATTTTTTCATTTGTACGTTTTCCAGCAAATACCCATTTTAGTAAAATGGCAGCAATAAGGAGTGAAATAGGCCAAAGCGGGGAACTTGACGGGTGCAGTCCTGAAATTTTGGATGAACTCTGTCAATGAAGCTTTTCACATCACACCTCCACCTCTCCTGGTTCCGACTCCATTGAGCGTTTGGGTCGTTCACACTGGAGACTGTTTGTTGTCTCTTTTTAGTTATAATGTGAACAACCACACAAAAAAATTGGTTTTACTCAAAAACATCGGAATTGAGCATTAAGACCTGCAGTGTGAACTTAGCCTAAGAAACCGCCATCATTTTATACTTGTAAACACAAATGATTGTTAGCACGTCACGTCAGTTTTAACATCAGTGTGGGTTTATTCAGAAAGGGCAATATAAAATACTAGATGAAAATTGTTGATCTCAATAAAAATAACAGAAACAAAGAGATCCTTTGAGACGGTCACTAGTTATAATCTCAGGATTGTTTTGTCAGTTCCCTCTTTATGATTGACAAACGTCGCTTTTGTTTAGGACAGTATGTGTAAAGCTGCAGAGTACATGACAACAGCACGGGCCCGATGCTGCTATAATAGCATATTCTGTCCACAACAACAAGGACATACTTTTGTTTGACTTTTTGGTGGAGAGGGCTGCACGCCACTGCCACACCACCACTCCACTGTCCCTCAAATGAACATTTTGTCCTTGTGTCTAATGTGAGCAGTAAAACCGGAGGGCAGTGACAAGCACAATTGTCCCACAAAACAGCAGCAACAATTGTCTGCACGTTTGCACCACACATGTAGTTATGGACCGTCAGCCCCCAGATGCAAACTGTGTCGGTTAAAAAAAATGTGTGTCCTGTTTGGATTTGGGAAAATTTGGAATAAAATAAACAACTGACATTCAAAAAAAATGTTGGGCATGCTAGTCATGTTTTTTTCTGTATTTGGCATGCAAATGAGTGGGATGGAATATTTACTCAAACAAATGCTGACCTCAGAGGGAATGAATGGTTTATGGTTGAGTTTCTGAGTTGGATAGTGTGTTAAAAACTTTTTAATAGGCTGATTTTTTTATATGGTCTTCAGCTTCAAAGTGCTTATAGTCCTCTGTGTGCTTCCGAAAAGTTTTCCAAAAAATATGTTTTTTAATAGATTTACTTGGTCAAAATGGTGTAATACTGAACTAATAGTTTGCATCATGTTGCGTTATGTTTTACTGTAAAGATGAAGCTTTGAAGCAAGATTCATTCATCAGTGCTTTCCTGGGGATGCAGTTTTTGGCAGCAATTACAGATTTTTTAAAAATGAGTTAGTTTTTGTATTTTTGGACCAGTCAGGGATGGAATTAATGATGTAGGGCGGATAAATCCTTTAGCTCAAATTTGTCATCTCAATACTCTCAGCTTTCAGCCTGCAGCAAAGACTCCATCTTTAAAGAGCATTTCTCAAACATTATTCTGTTTTCATCTAGAGTGATGCTTTCATCAGCCTCGTATGTGAACACAGATCTAACGATCAAACTGGACGCAGATTTAGAAAAATAATTGTACTGATCAGTTTCTCTTGTCTCTAGAAGCTGTTTCCAAAAAGAGCAAGGCAAATTTTAGCTTGGAGAAGCTCGTGTTCTACAAGCTATTTGCCACTTTTCTGGTAGTATTTGTACAGTAGTGGAGTGGGGGATGGGTTGAGTGGAGTTTGAGGCAGAGCTGCACACCCTCAGCATCCAGAGCGGTAGAGGGAAGGGTGGGTCATCCACAAGAGAGGGCACTTTGAGCTCATGTTGAAGCTGCATGCTAGCTTTTTCCCCCAGAATCGTTTCTTCATCATCTTCATTTTCTTCTTGATGTAGCGGAAATGAAAACCGCTCATTATTTTTCAGGCTGTTTGCACGTGTTACAGGCTTCTTCTTGGTAAACAGGAATTCTAGTTTTCTATAATAAAAAATGTGGTTGCAGTAAACCAGAAAATGATTGGTTTAACACACAAAACTTTTACTTTGCTTCATATTTATTTATACATAAACAAGTTGGAATGAAGAGTTTGCTCATAGTATCAAGTGATGCTTGGTCCACATTAGTGCTGCCACGATTAGTCAACTCGTCACGATGACGTCGACAAACAAACTACTCAACATTGTTTATTCTATGAAGCGTTTTTTTAATCTTGCCTGCTGCAGCACCAGTGCTGCTTTCTGCCTTTCTGCTCGAGGCACGTGTGCAGTAGTGGCCATCCGGGTGAGCCGTCGCGTCTCCGAAGACATGGCGACCTGGCAGCGTAGCTCAGAAGTTTGGGAGCATTTTACAAAGATAAAAGAGAAGCATGTACAGTGCAAAATCTGCAAAGTAGAACTCTCCTTTCACGGGAGCATGTCGTGGCGGAGAACGAAGAGGGACAGTCGCATCTGTAAGCTAATTACCTCTCGTTAGCTGCTAACATCAACAGGGAGTTGCTTGCATTTATAGCTATAGTAACAACAGTAGTGATGGTGATTTCATTACCTTTAGCACACGTATGTTATGTATTTGCTCTAACGTTACAAACGCTAATGATTTATTGTATCCCGCTAAGTTACAGTGTTAAAAAAAGTGCTGCTCTTCAATGAACGAGTTTGTTACCAAGCCAACAACATGCACACCTCGGCAAGCAAACAAACCAAACCGAGGCAATTTTTAACATGTTGGTGATGGACATGAGACCCCTGTTGTTTGATAAACTTATCTTTATTTTTAGATGGCACATAACAGATCACACTTCAAACTAGAAGCTAATGATGGGTATAGCAGAGCAGCTGCATGATGCAATAAGCTATACTTTATGCATGACACGATTACTAATCGCCAATAAAACTACTGATTAGTCAACTATTAAAATAATCGTTTGTGGCGGCCCTAGTCCACATTTAAGTTATGTCACGTTCCAAATTGTTTGATAATATCAGCATTATTAATAAATTATTTTATGTTAGACTAGTTTAAATCAATTCTGATCATTCACAAGTTTTTGTTCTTACTTTAACAACAACTGCAGCTTTTTGGTGCAGTGCAGGTAAAATTGGCTTTGCCAACAATACATCTGCTATCGACCATATTAAACACGTCTGTCCTGCTTTGAGCACCAAAACATTAGAATTAGTCACATATTTAATAATGCAGAAACCAATGATTTGTGGGTGGTTTTGAATCCCTATCCGTGTCGGGCTGATTATCTCACAGCATTCTAATAAAAATGTGTGATGTCATGTCCTGGCAGTGCAATAGAAAAATGACAAGCGAGTTGCTCATTGATTTTGTGCACAGCCTCATAAAAGAAAATCAACCCTGTGGCTACAAAGGCAGCCTGTATAGAGCCAAATGTCACACAGAATATTGAATTTACCACTATTCAGCTTAAGTTTTATGTAAGATGTACGTATGCTAACTGTACAACTGGGGTGTTTGTCTCTTAGAGCTTTTGCAGATAGCAGAGATCTCAAGTTGTTTTTTTATTATTATAGTTCTGATTGGATGAAGATGTAGGTCAGAATAAGGCTACGGGAGACTAAACAGGCTTTCAGCCTTCATGGGCAAGATGGTTTCATAAACAAGGTTTATGACTTAGGATTTGTTAAGGGAATTACACCTTTTCACTAAAACAATTTTCTCTTTTCTGGTTATAACTGTTTCTTTGTTAATGTTTTAAAATTCAGTTTTGTATTTTTGTGGGTCTTTCAAAATGTCATAAATTACAAGTTTTAGGCTTCAGGAGTCATTGACCTAAATTCAGAGGTTCTGAAATAATTGTGTCTTATGGGAATCAATAAACATTTTTTGCCAAACTTGACCTAAATGCCTTTTTATAAAATTTTGTGATGGTGCATATCTTTTTTTTTTCTTGATATGTTTTCCTGTCAGCAGTTTTTTCTGCATTTACTGGCAACACAACACTTGGAGAGATGCCTTTGCAGATAGACAAAACGGAAATATACACTTAAAAATATCTCATGTCAAAACAATAAGGGCCTTTTTTTCCCCAGTTCCTGTAATGGATCAAGTTTCTTAGCTCAATTAACCCAATATAGTTTCATTTTTTACTGTTAGGTTTTTATTTGACATATTTTTAGGTCTGGTGACTGTTATTTCAGTCCAGTTTTATTTGTGTCGTTATTCCCCCCGTAACTCTTGTGTAGCCTAGAAATTAGGGCTGAGCTATAAATCGAAAATGTATCGTTATCGAAATTTGACTCTAACCAATATCATTTTTCCCATGTCAATAAATTCAGTAATAATAAAATGAAAAGATATGTTTAGGTTGGTGACGTTCATGTCCCTTTAAGAAGCTGTACCATGTAGAGTCACATGACAACGTGACTCAACGTAATACACGTGACAGCCCCATCTAGTGGACAACTTTTGTTTTTGCACATACATGTAGTTATCGTCCATTTATCGTTATCGAGGTGAACTCTTCAATATTCCGTGATATTTTTAGGCATATCACCTAGCCCTACTAGAAATCTAGACAAACTATAGCAGGCAGATCCGGCCACGCTCCATTGTAGAAGGTCAGCAGGTCTATCTTTGGCACCAACAGTTTTAGGTCTTGCCAATCACAGCGCTCTGTTTTTTAGCTAGACGTTGGGTGGTCCTAGCACCAGAGCTGCGGCGGTGAAAAGCTACAATGATGGCGGCAGCTCAGAAACGACGCACTTTTGAAAGGGCTTTAGCATCTACTTTGGACTATTTAGACTTGGGATTTTCTTTGAGACATGAGCAGATAGATCTTCTACTTCTTTTACTTCTACTTTTACTTCTACTTCTTCTACATCTACTTTTACTTGTACTTCTTCGACTTCTTTTACTTCTTCTACGTCTGATCCTTCTACTTCTTCTACTTCTACTTCTTTTACTTCTTCGACAGTGTATGGGGAACTGCCCTGTTTACTGATTTCCGTAACGATGAATACGTCACATTGTTCATTGCTCTGATTGGTCCTAGCGCTGTCCAGTTGTGTGCATGGACATTTTGAAAGATAACCATAGATTGTGCCCCACGACTGACTTCTGTCTGTGGGTCATGGCCAGATTATATACTTAAATATACAAGATGGCTTGCAGGGCGACCTCATGTATTCATTATTATTATTATTATTTAATTTTGAATAGAAAGTCGGATAGTTATACCAACAGCTAATTTCTAGCACTATTCCTGTTTAATAGTAGATCATTGGTAACTGCTTCTATAGAAAGGAGGAGAAAAAGAATATTCTCATGAGTGCAAAACATAAAAAAAGAAATCGCTTTTTATGTTCATTTATTTTTCAGAGTCTGCTTGCCAATTCTACATGCAATAAATTTTTCATCTTTAGCACATTTAGGCTGCTGGTTCTTCAGAATTTGCCATGCTGCTCCCAAAAAGCATTTTGTTTTTCAGAGGCTCGTCTGTGAAAGTTGCTTTTATCAGCTGTAATATCACACAGCGTCCCTCTGGTAGGAAAGTACAGTGTGACCTCAAAGTCGTGCGTTACAATATGACACATTTTTAACTGCCTTAAACTGAATTCTTGAAGAGTAATTTGATGTCATAGTGCTGTTCTGTCAAACGAAAGTGGATGACCCACTTTTTCCCCCCTCATGCCTCTGAAATATTTCAGAAATAGGATTGGATAGCTGCAGCTGAAGTCCTGTGCACTAACCCAGAAACAGACCCATGCTGCAGCTATAGGCAGAGCTTGTGTGTACACCACTCCATCCCCTCCGCCCACCCCCCACCCTCTTTATGTTTGGCCGCTGAAAAGTGGGTGGGAATTTGTCGAGAGGCAGAGAGGGGCATTTTAACACATGACAACGTTTACTGAATTCACTGCGAGTTTAGCAAAAAACAGAGTCTATGTTGGCTGAAAATGTTTCACACTGCTTCCTCTCTTCATCTGTGAAGATGTCTGTAAGTAGGCGTTTTTTTTGTGATTTATAGTTGGGTAAATAATTCCTTTTAATTTGTCTTTTTTACCGTGGAATACTGACTAACCTATACGTGTTTTTGTTTATGTTACTTTAAAATCCATCACGTTAGTTTTTTATCAAAAATCACGACGGTTAAATTCTCATTTTGGGCTTTTTACTGCGTGGCTCATTTAAAATATTGTGCTCACATTTAGGATATGGTTCGCTGGACAGATGTTGTTCCTGACCTCTTTTAGTGCTTGATTTAACTCGTAGTGGTTTTGGATTGGTTATTTTGACCCTAGGGCAGTAAACAGGAATAACGTATTATGTTAATGCATAGTCACGTCTAATGCATCATAACAAAGTATGACTGAAACATCTGACGTTTATTCTCTTACCGTCTAGACCTAATATAAGCTCTTTTGTTGGTTTTCTCACCGTTGTGATTTTTTTAACTGGTTTTCAGTTCCCTGAATTCTATATGTTCACAGCACTATGCAGCAGTCCTGTTGCTAGCCCTTTCATTTTATGTTGGAGCAGCACTCTGAACTCTGTAGGTGCTGTAGTTGCTTGGCAACTGAAGGGTAAAGCACATATTTACTGTTGAAGTAAAAATCCAGACTGACAGCTCGTAATGTATGTTTCTAAAGAAGAAATAATAAAAGGCTTTGGTTAAAGTGGTTTCATGTTGAAAGGGAAAGGCTGAGCCTTGTGGAAGTGAATGTCTGAGACGTGTTTGTTAGGTAAACCCGAGCATGTCGTTTTCTCTCAGGTGTAAAAAAATAAGTTTGACCCTGAAGAAGAAAAATGGTCTTAATGAGTGATTCATTAATCGAGACTTCTGCTTTGGTTCAGCTGCAGTCAGGAGTAAATCTAAACCTATCTGAGTTTAAAATGTGTGTTTGGCTTCCTGTGAGTATTTAATACTAAATAAATGATGTCTTTCTTCAGGTTTTGAGAGTATTCTCGAAGGTCTGGTTGGTCCAGAGTTGGTAGAAGACCTAAAAGTATTTAAGGGTAAGTGTTTCTGACCATTTTCTTTATGCTCACCACGACTCTGCTGCTGCATTGTACCATCTGGTACCCCATGCACATTGATTCAAAACAAGACGGCCCTGCTGCCAGTGGCAGAGAAGATGCTTGTGTTCCTATTAAAGTAGGTGTTTAAGATGGTGTGGAATCCTATAGACATTTTTCACAATATACGGTGGAGCTGAGACAATAGCAGGCTTTTTTTGTTAGCTGATGTAGATTTTCTTCCTTAGCATTTGCTGCTGAACTAAAAGTGGCATTCATTCATTCATTCATTCATTGTAACCCACTCATCTGTTTTATTAATGTGTTTCTCACAGTGGTCTTGTCATTGCATTGAGGAAAATCAGATGTAATATGGAAGACTTGAGTTTTGAAAAGATTTAAGCTGGTTTACTCAGATTTGCTGCTTGATCTCTGTTGGGATTAATGTATTTTTATAAAGTATCATTTACAAGTTTTTAAAACATTTAAAGTGACAGTGTGTAGTTTCCTGGCGATAGGGGACAGTACGTACATTTCAGGGTAGTTTTATACCATATCGCTGAGACTGTCGCTAGTTTAAAAAAACATTACGATAAATGTTACCTGTCGAGCAGAAAGCATGCGACCTCCTCAGACTTTGAAAGTTCTTCAGTTGATCCCATTGTGAGAATTCAATGCTGATGCTAGTTTTCTGGCAGGGTAGGTTCTGGATCTCCTCAGTGTCCTGCGCTTGCTGATGTCACATTACGGCAATACCACTCTGCCAAAATATATTGCATCTCTTTTTCGATTCTGTTTTTTCATATAGGTTTTGGAAAGAGTTTAGCAGTTTTGTTATTTTGTCCTGTTTCTTACTGCCTAAATGTTTTCAAACATAGTAGCGTAACTTCCATCGTACGTCCAGCCAATCTTCTAGTGTGACGTCATAAGCAGGCGCATAGAAAACATGTCGTCTAATATGGCGTACCACAGAGACTTCTACCCGAGCCCTATGTATTTTAGACCTGATTTTTATGGTTATATGTTATGAAGCTGCCAATATTTTTAAACTACTGGACATCATTTTATTCATTTTCAACAACATTTCAATATACCATTATTTGAGATTAATGATAAAAACTACACATTGTTACTTTAAAGATTTTTTAAAAATAATTATTCAGTTCCGATGGGGAGCCTAAGTCTCCTCCCCTTCTGGGCGGCTCATGGGTCTCCTGAATGAATGGAAGTGAACCGGGCGATAAAAGTTATTTTGTAGTCCGCTTTGCCTTACACCCTGAATCAGACATGTTGTAAATGATAAATAGTTGTGTTTTGACTATGTCACGTACGTTGAGATTCATTTGGCACTATACAAGTGCGGGTCATTTGCTTGCACAAATTCTTAACTTAAAAGACGACAAATCAGAAGTGGCATGTATGATGTCACTGCGGAATCTCTTCTCAGCGTAGCTGCTACTGACCACATGGCCAGATTTGTAGTTGTTTCCCCCACATTTAATGCTCCTTCTTTCACAGCCATTTTTATTCTTCTTGTCTAGTTTAATGATGTAAATTTGGTCAGACGAGCAGTTGGAGTCGTACGTGTTTATAATTAAAAAAAACATTAAAATAGCCGCCTGTTGAAAATAAGCGCTTTCTTGGCATCAAAATGTGTCTTTAATATTCACGGACATCATATGTGAAATCCATGGCACATATCAAACGGGATCAGAAAATAGCTTTTAGCGCTCCTTAGACTCCCATTCATTTTTGTGACAGTAGGGGGCCCATGGACTGGAAGTAGATGGGCGTGACTTTGGCCCCCCAAACAAAAAGCATCAGTTTTTTTTAAATGAAACTAGTTTTCATCTATTAAATGCTGCTGACTAAATGTTTTGTTTCATGATTTTTAAAGATTTTTTTCACTCAACAGCTGGTCTTCTTGTTTTGTGTCCACAGACTTTGGGCCAGTTTATGTGTCTGATTGGTCATTTAAAGAAAATTGTCTTTTCTGCTGGTTGAGAAGAGATAAAGTCAAAGTAAGTTTTTCCTCCTTTCAAATTCTTACTGTTGAAGCATTTATATCTCTGTTCAGATGTTGGTGGTAAAACTACAAGTAGCTGTTTTAGTAAAGGTTTGCACTTTGTGGTTAACATTTTAAAAGATCGTTGTTGGTTGATGGTGCCTCAGCTCTATAATCATAGAAACTGATCAGTTTTGATTAGATCATTAATCAGAATGAAAGCTCTTATTGTTCTGTCTGTATTGTGATTTGACAGGAACACTTGATTGGCTTAAACAAGAGGGGGCTTGACGATACCTCCAAACCTCTCCTGGTTAAAGATCAGCTCACAGTCATCAGACTAGAGAAACAAGCTGAGGAATTTCTCCATGCAATTCTCAGCAGTAAAGGTGACACCTTGGTATTATCTCAGTAGTGCATCAGTACACTTTGATAGATATCTGCCATCAGTTAGTCACTGTTTATGTATTTTTCATTTCAGATGCACCAAATTTCTCAGATCCACACGTTCCAATAGTGGCTCGGGAGATTCTTCAGAAAATGATCAGTCAGCTGGCTGCCGAATATACCTCAAAACCCAGTTCTCCTCAGGACAGTCGCTCAGACTCCCCGCCTCACTCTGACCAAAGCCTGCCTGCCCCACTCTTGTTATCTGGAGCTCCACCTACCACCACCACTGCTGCCACCGTGGCTGGACCCGCACACAACCAGAACCCCGTCCTGAGCAAGCTTCTCATGGCTGACCAGGATGCTCCTCTCGACCTCACCATCAAGAAGCCCCTGGCAGAACCCACCGAACAAGGTAGGGGGAATGATTTGGAAAACTGGATATGGATTATACTCTAGTCCAATTTCTTTACCTATTTTATTTTTATTTCATATTAGATGGAGTTCTTGACTTGTCTATCAAGAAGAATCGTCATAGCAACAGCATCCTTCCTGGCCTTAGTCCCTGCTTTTCTCCATCCGCTCCTAAGAGGTAAGAACATTTTCCTTTTTCTCTTTGCTTCTCAAATTTTAAACTTTCGTAACCTTGATGTTTTGTTAGCAATGGACAAATTTAGAGTTTATTGGTGTAAAATTGATCAAGATCTGACATCTGAGTGATCCTTTGCGATAAGTTAGTGGCTTGAAAAAGTTGAACAGCAGCAAACATGGCTGAACTTTTTTCTCCACCTCTAAAAAGAACTGAATCAGTCGTACGTTTATCTTTTATACCTTTGTGATTAAACCCACTCCTGTACATCTACTTAGATGCATTTGTAATATGCTTACCTTAAAAATAAAAATGTTTGAGAAATTGTGTTAGTGAGCAGATGTGGGCTGAACATTATCTGCATTTTGGTTTCATGCATCATTGAATCACTGGCTGTCCTACTGATTATGCCTCACTTTAGGACCTCAACCCATGATTAAATTCCTAGTGCAATACTCGTTAACTTTTTAAAAAATTTTATAGTGAGAGCATTTAACACGTTCAGTTTAATTAATACAGAAAAATAGAAAAAAAATAATTAAATACAGCAGCAGACACCGGACTTTAAGGTTTACTTTCAAAGATAAACAATTCACAGGACTTTATTTTTCTTTTTTCATTCGTTCTGTGTGGTAAAATTCAGATTTTATATCAGTAATAAGTACTTAAAACACTTGAGGTGCTTGTAGATTATTAGAATGTACTTTTATTACTTGTTTTTGTTTATCTTAAGTACAAATCCTACTTTTTACTGTTTTGACCAAACTCGAATATTTATAATTTAAAAAAACATATATATGTGTGTATATATATATACATATATATATATATATATATATATATATATATATATATATATATATATATATATATATATATTATCTTTCTTCTAATTACCCTTTGAGTGTTGGTGCTGCTGTGACAAGTGAATTTCCCCACTGTGGGATCAATAAAGTCTATTCTATTCTATATATATATCAGAAGTATTAAGTGTCAAAACTTTTCACGTAAATACATTTTTTTTATTAAAAGTTAATTAATAAGACAAGAAGCTTCATTTAAGGTAATGTGAATCCAAGACAATGTAATAAAAATGATGTTTTAATATTTTCAAAAATATACTTCTAGTTCTTATTTCCTATGATTTAACCAGTGGTAAACATTTAAGTGTTTTTGTGTTTAAAAGCCACTACAACCCTCTGCTGGCATACTCTTTTATTGCTGTGCTTGTTCTGTGGTAACGTCACACACAAATACAAACATTTGTGTTTACAGTAATCATCATAGTTGTGGCGCTCTGCTTAAAACCCACATGCAAAGCTCCTTTAGTGCAACAACAATCCCTCCTCCTGGCTGCCACAGGGATATAAAGACTTGTGTGTGTACTAAATAAATGCGCTTTCTTTGCTTACTTTTATTGTTTTCTTTGCTTTTTTTCACATTTTCTTGCGATATTTCTGAATATTGATCTAAAAAAACAAATAAAAGATTGTCAAACTGGAGCCTTTTTTTTGTTCTTAAGCCTCACACACTTCCAAGGACATTAACTTAAAAACTAGTGATGTTACCAAAGCAAGGTCATATAATAAAGGAGTGGCCAACATTTTCCCCCTCCCAACCCATCCACTTTTTAAAAAGATAAAAGGGCACTGTGCAAGCTCTGCTTACATCCAATTTCCTTCCATCCAATCAGGCGATCCTTGAGCGAGGACGGACAAGTCGGGCTGTTTAAGAGGAGCCTACGGGATGGGAGGAAGAGGGAGAATTTCGGCCACTCCGCCAGTAATAATCCTACCTCGCCACTTGCATACTCGCTGCACATCAAAGAGGAGGGCAATCTGGAGATCGCCCCAGAGTCACCTCTCAGCGATAACCCAAGGTCCAGCCCTACTGAGCTTGTAGGAAAAGCATCTTCTTCCTCCTCAAATTCCAAATCTCATTTTGGGGCTCTAGTCAAACTCAAAACCAGCAGTGGAGCTGATAAGCACCTTAAGGACATACCCAGGTTGTTGGAAGCTGCAGGACTTTTTTCTAAGTCACTTTCAACTGAGAAAGGCAACTTGAAGAATGCATTCAAGGATCGGGCCTTTTCCCTTTCTCGTTCATCGTCTTTTGACCTCAAGATTCCTCAGGTTCGAGTTTTAGCCACAGGAACAGATTCGTCCTGGGATTTCACTGAATATTCAGGTTCACGTTGTGAGAATGGTCTTGGAAAGAACTTTTGTGCAATTCTACCCAGACAGATCCAGAAAAGGAACAGTGTGGGTTCCAATAGTTCAGGTTCGGAGAAGGATTACTGGCCTTTCTCCTCTGACCACCAAAGCTCTGGCTCTAGTTATTTAATGGATTCAGAGTCCGATCCAGGTAACAAGCAGCCAAGGAAGAAGCGGGGACGATATCGACAATACAACACCGAGCTGTTGGAAGAGGCTATTCTGGTTGTGATGGGTGGGAAAATGAGTGTGTCTAAAGCCCAGTCGATCTACGGCATCCCACACAGTACCCTGGAGTATAAAGTTAAAGAGCGTTTGGGGACCTTAAAGCACCCCCCCAAAAAGAAAACGAGGCTGATAAGTCAGGTGGATGATCAGGCTGCTTCACAGTCTCCTGAAGGGCAGGAGCTTCCGACGTCTCAGAACGTTGACGCTGAGGACGGAGAGAAGGCATCTGAAGATGGTGTCGCTGTTTTACACGACGGAGGCCTCTTGTCTAACGAGTGATAGATCTCCAACGATGAGCTTTTACCCAGTTCACCTACCGGACACCAGTAGTAGCGTGGTTGTCCAAAAACAAAAACCTCAATAGATGTATTTAATACTGATTATTTATACAATAATTACTTCAAACACCTCTGCAGTACACACAGTGCATGAGAGGCATGTTTTAGGTTTGTCAAACACTCCATAGCACTGTAAATATGTTTTATTTTGAAACGTTTTCACACTCAGCTTAGTGTATTGCGCCCCTGTGTGTCCCCTCTCAGAATTTGTTGTATGCTCTGAGTGGGCAGGCCTTGCAGAAGTCACCATCACTGTCTGACTCTTACACTGTAATAATGTGTCCAAACACTAATTTATTTATTCAATAGATAATTCTACATAATATATTTATTTATATCTAAAAACGTGTTCTTTATTCTCTTTATCCCAATCAAACTTGTATTCACGAGCATTTTTGTATGTTTAACTCTTGTAAAAAAAAATTTTAAATGCCTTCGTTGACCTTAAACAAAAAACCTGATAAATTCAGATTTGAGATGCGATGATGGTCGAGGGAACAGTTTGAGCAGGTAATGTATAAACACCACAAATCTCAGGTACAGTGATAATAGTTTTAATCCATCCTACGCCACCTGATTAGCATGCTAGCGCTAACCTTGGATACCTTTACAACCTACCTTAAGCTGTCAGCAGCACAGCAGAGCAACAGCCTTCATTTATTTATTTAGACTTCAGGTATTTCCTCTGAGATGCAACTCAACTTAGGGAAAATTCATACTTCCATTAATTAAATGATGCCAGAGCAGGTTTTTACAGTTTAGATGTACAGTAGAAACGAGTATCTGCATAGTTACTGCATGTTGTTTTAGACTCAATACAAACCCCACTACCCTTATCCCTCAGTTAAAACGCCCAAAATTCAAATTGTTTCTGTAGCTAGGTTAATTTAAAGTAATGCACTCTTAGCACATTTAAATGTTCTGATATTTTATCTTTTAGTAAGCTTTTACCTGTGAGAAAAATGAACGTCCACCACATCACCGGATTTAGTGTGAATGCATTTTTACTTAAACAATGACCAAGCTGATCATTTACAGTTAAGTTTCTACAGTCACTCAATGTTTTCTCTGCTTTTTTGCCTGGTTTCTGACTCAACCTCACTCAACAGAAAGCCTCATGGTGAATTAACACTTTTACCTCAGGATGCTCCGGAATAATCGGGACACTTCTTAACTTCCTGCAGCATCTTTTAAGATGTGCAGCGTTGCATAAAATAAACATCAATGTTTTGATTAAAGGAAAAATTAATTTTACTATTTTTTTTTTATTAAAGCAAGAATTGAAGATTAAAGCAAACTTCAGGGACTTTAATGCTTGGATATTATTAGCAGCAATAGTTGGGAACATTTTTGTCTTGTGTGTTATTGTTTTGTTCACACACTGGAACTCTTTAGTGATTCAGTTTTCTTTTAGCTCTAATGCAAAAACATATTCTCATAATTGCAATTTTGGCTCATTTTAAATGAGGCATTTGAAAATTTATAGCACAGACAATCTCCCAACATAAATGAACAGTTAATCCCAGCTCTTAAAGCATCCTAATAAATACAGTAGTTGTATACAAACACCTTTTCTAACCCATGTTTTTGTCTGTTGTACCAGTGCTAATAGGTGACTACCTCATCTGGAAATCAAACATATCAGATTTTACTGTTCTCGGCTATTTGTTGTAGCAGGTTCACGATGCTCAGCTTACTGGAAACGTTGGGAAAATAACAGTTAAAGGCTAAACAGAAAAAATACCCACAGTTAGGTATTTGTAAATACTGCTGTGTGTTTTTGTCGGTACCCTAACTGTGCTCTGTTGTGTTTATTTTATTACTTTGGAGTGAGAAAAGCATTTTAGAGCCTTTTCATCGTTTTATTGCAACAAAAGGATTTAAAAAAGAACTTCCTGTTTTGCAGGAATTGTTGATTTTGTTGAATTGGAGACAAATTTGAATATAACTACAATAATCTAAGGGGTTTAGAATAGCTTATCACTATTTAATCATGAATGTAAACAGATTTAATGAAGGAAATATTCAGAAATATAAAAACTAATTTATTATGTATTTAAAAATGTATAAATGTTTTTCCTAATTGGAAGATTTAGCACTATTCTAATTTATTTTAGGACACGTTGGCTCTTTTAATGCTTTGTAAATATGTGAGGACCAAAGTCTTTCATTAGCTGGCGATATCGGTGGTGTGGCTCCTAAAAAGACTAGAATATTCACAGAAACATGTGGCTTTAATTTGTTGGGTTTGACATTTAAAGGGTATAGAAGAATGGTGCTGAGTGTTTTTGCATGATTGCATTAAGTCACGTGCGTCTTTAAGAAGCTTGTATTTTGTGGTGAGTTCTATCTTTGCAGCATTTTACTGTTAAATGCTTAACTTTTCTGTGTCGGCGTGTTACGAAGACCTTCAATTAGAACCAAACAACTTCAGGGTAATGATTCGGATTATTAGAATAAATGCCTCTTTTGAAAACCTTAATCTATAGTCTATCAGCTCAGTTACACCTTCTCTAATGCAAGCGTGTGAAGTTTAGTGTTACTCGGCTGTAATTTGGTTTGCTTGTGTTTATTAGATTGGGTTTGTTATTTCACTGGATGAAAAAGCATGTATTTGGTGTCAGTTCCTCACGGCGATGCTAAACGACACCCTCAGGGATGACACACTTGTCACATGTTATTCAGGTACTCGGCTTTACTCCTGAAACTTTTCAAGCAGGGATGTGAAGTTTAAGCTTAACGATTAAAAAATTGCATATATATTCTAGGCTTTGGTTTTTATAAATCTTACTTTTAAAACTGTAAATCTTGCGTTAGCATTTTTATAAGTTGCATAAATGATTTTTGTGTAAAGACAAAAACATTTTTCTGTTTTAGATTTTTTAAAAATATAAGATCAAAGAATGTCAATGGAACCTCAATGTAGGTGACATATTGACTAATGGAAATTTCATTAGAAACCTACCTTTTTGCCTCAAACTGCTCAAAATATGAAAAAACCTTGTAATTAACATCATAAAGGTAAAGTTTTTCAGCCAAAAGTCCCAAAACTGCCCACAAACGCATTTTTGCACCCTCAATTTTAAAGGTTCTTATTTTTCTTTATGAGCTGGAATAATTATATTTTTTTCTTATTTAATGACTACTTTGTTATTATGACCACAAATATTCTGTTGTACAAAACACTAAAACCAGAAATTCTAATTTATTTATTAATTTATAGCTAAGTGGTTTTTGGGTTTTTATTGTTGAGCACTTGCTTCTACATGTTGGTGTAGATTCTCATTTATCTAGAATGAAGTGATCCGCCTCATTCACACCAAGCACGGAATGGATGTGGTCTGGTTTTCGTACAGCTTCTGGATTCACAATGGTTGAGGATCGTGTGTCTCTAGAAATTTGCTTCAGCTAAAGCACCAAATGCTTAGAAAATTGACATAAGTTTAAAGATTTGCTTTTAAATAATAATAATAATAACACAAAAAAATTAACAATGCTTTATTTTGAAATACACCTAATGTGGCTTGCTGGCACACATCTCACTTCCTGTCTGGTTCATGTAATTTTTAAATTTATGACAATTCGCATTAAAATAGAGTCCACTTGGAAAACCTTCCAGAGCTCCGGATCCACACCACACCGCAGCTGGTGAGGATGCTCTTGGTCTTTGCAGAAGCCGTGTGCAGTTCGGACCACATCCGTTCCGTACACGGTGTAAATGAGGCATAAGAGTTCTTTTTTTTAATTTGAAAAAAGCTGATGAAACTTACTTTCTTGTTTCTCGAAAAATATTTACCTCCTATCCTTTTATAGGTGAAACATATTTAAGAAACGCTACAGTAAAAGTCCAAATACTCCTAGGATCACTTATCTAGACACTACAGTTTGCACTTTTCACAATAAAATAATTACGATAAAATAAAACACCAAACTGGTGTATTCAATGCCCCTCCATTTATTTTCAGTTTGATTGATTGTGTGTTTGACTTATTTACATCAAACTGGGCTACAATTACTAAATGTCTTGTGCATGTATTATTTTTGCTTGTATGTATGCATACTGTAAAAATGATGTTAATTATGTAGTAGCTGTATGAATCCAATTGGTCACTTTTAAATTGGCTTATTCTTCTAATAAATATGCAACATTAAAAATGATTAGAATGTATTTGTGAATTCTTTACATGTTTCCAGATTTTTGTCTGTATTTTATTATGGCTGCTTTATCAGAAGAGTAAATAGAATTTTTAAATTTACATTTAATATTTTTTTTGTTGTTTTTTGCTGTCTTCCCAGTGAGTCTCCTGACTTCCATATTGCAAAAGCAAAAGACCTGCAGTCCACCTCCACACTGGAACAGTTCATGTCCAAACTTTGTTCTCACCATCAGAAGCAGATTGTTGATGCCATAGGGTTTCTTCAAACAGAAGTCAAAGCACACGCATCCTCTAAAGCTTCAAACTCTGCTGCTGGCACCCAAGGAACATCCTGTTCCAACGAGAACTCCAGCAGAGCCATCCCAGAGAAATCACTTCCCGAGCTAAAACTTCCATGTGAATCCACTCCTAAGGCAGAACTCCAGGAAACGTCTCTTTCCGTTCCTAAAAGCTGTGCACTGAAAAAGATCTCTGAAAATGAGACGTCCTTGAACTCCTCTGTGGACTCTGCTTTGGATATTTGTAGTTTAGACTCAGATAATAGTCAACCTCTGGATACAGCTATTTCAGTGGATGGAGACAAGAGCAACGATGATCATGCACCGCTTAAAATGAAAATTATGGCAAGCAGTGCTGCTGCTGGTAAGAAGTTGTCCTGTGTGCTTGATGGCACCTTGTCTTCTCCCTCTGAGGCTTGTGAAAACCACCAGAGTAACGCAAAGTCACCCAGCAGGGTAGAGACTCACGGTGCCAGACTCAGTACGTCCGTGAAAAGACACAGTCAGATCAGTCCCATACATCAACCTAGGCAGATGGAAATTTTTGAGCACCCCAAAGATACACCAGCAAAAGTGTTTCCAGTCCATGTGACCATTCCCTCAGATTCTGCTCGTACTGCCAGGAAGACCTTCAGGAATTTGTCTGAACATCAGATCAAGGATTCTTTATGTCGAGATATTGTTGACCCCGACTTTGGCCATTGTGACATTGTTTTTATTGATAAGCCGATCACAGAGTGTTTTCAAAAAAAGCGCCGCAGTTTGGTTACGCGCCGCAACGCCAGAAAAAGCACCAGAGGGCATATGTATTCAGATGAAATCTGGGAGTTAAAAACTGTTCGCACGTTGGCTGGAAGGGGCAACTGTCCCAATCCAATACCAGAACTGATCACATTGGTCACCCCGAAGCAAATACTTTCAAAGCCTGAAGGTGTACCACCTGTTGATATGGCTTTTGCTGGAGAATGCACAGAGACAATGAATGAGCAAATGCCCACAGAAGAGTCTGAAAGTCTAACTCCAGGCGCAGGAGATGTGGTAGAGATAGCAGCTAGTAAGGCAGATGTTATAGTTGAAATGAGTCAGACGGATCAGTGTGAGAAGAAGGGGCAGGTCAGTCCACCATCTCCATTAAATCTCCCATCAGAGAATAGAGAAACTCAGGTGGACACATATGCAGAACCGGAAAGGTTTACAGATTCAGGGATAATGATACAAAATGCAGAGGTAGTTGAACAGCCTATACATGAAGCAACAAAAGATACTCAACCAGAAGCACAACAGGTCAGCGATGACGACACAGAGCAAACCATTGCAGAAACTGAAGTAGAACCATCAGAGAATATTACTACAAAAGAAGCTGAGCCCCAGCCTTCACCAGATGAACTCCTCAGCAGTGATCCTCTTCCTCAGCAGACTGACACCTCTTCAGCAGTTAGTCAAGCTGAAGAAGGAATGGAGGAAGATAAGGAAAAAAAACTAGAAGGGGTGCAACATCAAGAACCACAACCAGACATGCAAATACATCATGACAATCGTGAAGAGGCAGACATATTGACAACCGAGGGTTCAGCAGAGCAGCCCGCTGAGAAACAGCCAGAGATTCAAACACCTGAAGAAGCTGAGACTTTAAATCCTGTAGAGACTAAAGCTAATGAAGACAATTGTGCATCAAAGTCACTTGATGCACCCTTGAAAAAGGTTCGTAGGAAAAAAGGTACCAAAATGTTACCAGAATCGATGAGAGAAAACAAAACCAACATAGTGGGTTATGTCAATGGTAAACCCGTATCGGCTTCTGACAGAAGTCTGCGCCATAGAGCAGGAAACAACCCCATATCACTTAGTAAAACCCTGGGGAAATCTAGTCAGAACGAACCCAACAACTCTGCTGATCTCACTGTAGAATTATCAGCTGAAAATGAAAAATTGGAGAAATCTCCACCTCAAAAAGTACCTTTGGAATCAGTAGATACTCCTCCAGTGACACAACAGCCGACAGAACCGTCCTCTGACACCTCATCAAGCCCATCTAAATTACCTTCAAAGACTCCAAAAATTCCACGCCGAAAGCCTGTTCAGAGAAGGAATGTGCAGTCCAATCACCCTGCTGACCAGGTTCCAAGTGCCACTCCCAAACGGCAACTAAGATCAACCAGCCAGAAGCTGTCAGCAACTCCAACATCGACACCCACCGCAAATCTGATCACTTCCATTTCCTCTCCAGAACTCTCAACCCTTATTCTTCCTCCTGTCGAACAGCTTCCCCCTTTAATACTTCCTCATTCATTACCTATTACCACATCTTCGTTAAACGGGTCGTCTGAATCTCCGTTCTCTAAACACCTCAACCAAAAGACGGTCTCAAAAACTGTAGAACATGCACCGTCGAGTGAGATGATCTCTGAAGATACACACAATACTCACCCAGATGAGGCAAACTCTGAAGATACACACAGTACTCACCCAGATAAGGTAAATGCTCAAGATACACACAATACTCACCCAGATGAGGTAAATGCTCAAGATACACACAATACTCACCCAGATGAGGTAAATAATCAAGATACACACAATACTCACCCAGATGAGGTAAACGCTCAAGATACACACAATACTCACCCAGATGAGGTAAACGCTGAAGATACACACAATACTCACCCAGATGAGGTAAACGCTGAAGATACACACAATACTCACCCAGATGAGGTAAACGCTGAAAATACACACAATACTCACCCAGATGAGGCAAACGCTGAAAATACACACAATACTCACCCAGATGAGGCAAACTCTGAAGGTACACAAAATGCTCAACCAGATGTGGTAATCTCTAAAGATGCATGTAGTTCTCCTGCAACGGAGGTAATTGCTGAAGTTGTACAAAATAAACTGCCAGTTGAGGCAATCTCTCAATGTACACAAAATACACAACCAGCTGAGGTAATTCCCGAAGATGCACTCAAACCCAAGATAGCCAAAGGATCAGAAACCAAACCCAGGTTAAGATCATCCAAGGCTGTAACAAACAGCATTAATAGTGATAAGGAACAGCTTAGTGAGGATTCAACTGCTTTAGGAAATGTGCGTCCAGTTAAGACTGAAACACAAACAGAATCCTTGCCATTAAGAAGAAAGCGGGTTCTCCGTAAGAATCTAGATGCAGGTAATGCTAGTTTGATTCAGAAGAAAGAGCAGAACAGATCTGCAGGTGGAGATAACAGTCTTCTAATCTCAGACAAACCCACAAGAATGCCTTTAAGAAGTGAGACCAGTAAGATCGAAATATCCCAACAGCCTGATATTCAGTCACCCCCAGAAAACAAGAAACTAGCTCTGAGATCGCAAAGATCTATCGCACCTGCCAGTTCTCTTACGGATTCTCCAAAACAAAATAATGCAGCTTCCGCAGTTAGAGTTGGACCAGAGAGAGTACCTAAAGCCCAGAAGATACCCCATTCAGTCACGCCCTCTCTTCACAACACTGGCCTCTCTTTGATTCCCCCAAAGCAGGAGCCCCCCAAACCAACCGTAAACAAATTCTTCCAGTCATTAACTGGAGAAGCGAACCAACACCTAATCAACAATCTAAATAATAAATATGATAAAATGCTCAAAGGTTGGGTGCAAATGGACAAAGAGGGCCAGCCAGCAGTGAAATACAAAAACAAGTCAGATAGGCAGGCAGCAATATGGAAAAGTAAACGCAGGGCTCGAAAATCAAAGGCCTTTGAGCAGCAGAAATACTCACCAGTTCAGATGCTGTTCATGAAAGGTTTTGATCTCACCAGTATCTGTCACTGGTTCCTTGACTCAACAGAAACCAAGTCTCTTGTTATCGTAAAGAAGGTGAACACTCGTCTTCCGTCAGAAACTCAGCTGTGCTTCCACAGCTCGAGTGTGTCAGGGCCTTCCCAGGGAGTGTTTCCAAGCATCCAGGCGGAGCGCTTAAAGAAACATTTAAAGAAGTTTGCCATCGCATCGCCTGTAAAAAGCAATCCCAAGAGTTTGAAGCTTATTGCTAAAGCGCTCGAGCAAGAGGCAAATGCAGTTAAAGGGAAGGAGAGGATAGAACTTCCCAGCAATACGCAAACTCCAAGCAAGTCGCCGTCCTCTGACAAAGCCTGCACACAAAAAATTGAATCCCAAAAATCCTCAGGAACTAAAAATCCAGCCAGTGCCAGAATCCTGAGGAAGTACTCCAACATCAGAGAGAAGATGCAGGTTCAGCACACTACAGTTAGACTGAAGGGGGCATCAAAAATGTTAAAAAACAAAAAACTGAAAACGCTGGCTGCTACAAAATCTGCTGCTAAGTCAGAACTGAAGCCATCTCTGAAAGGACGGAAAGCGTCCATTCTTGTTAGCAAAAAAATGAAAGAGTCTGCCGCTAAACTGGAGAGAAGGAAGATGTTGGCTGCAAAAAACTCGGCAAAGTATTCCGTTAAAAAGAAGACAGGCAAGGCTCAAGGTGTCAGAACTCCAAGAAATACACGCAGAAAAGTACTACCAAAGAGGTCTTCTCAACGACTCGGGTCTCCCAAAACCTCTGATCCCAACTCCTCAGAAACGTCGAAAAACAAATTGATCGGTAAAAAACAGAATGAAACAGACAAACCAGAATTGGAAAAAAGTGAATTAAACAAAGCGAATCCAGTGAAAATTCAAGCAGCGGAATCCTCTTCGAGTTTGGCTGCAGTAGCCACGTGTGGTGAGAATTCTGCTGAAGTCCCGCAGCAGGTCGTGGCTGTGAAGGCCCCAGCCTCACCTGACCAGGTGCTGACTAGGTCCCAGAGAAAAATGGAGGCAGACGTCCCCTCAAGTGGGGGTCCCAATAATGTATCAAAGAGGGTCAAAAAGTCGAAATCTCCGCGTACGGCGTCTTCTAAAGCAGTCGCTGAAGTGGACGAACCTAAGCTGACAAGAAGTGGGGCTTTAAAGAGATGTCAGACGTCGTCGCTGCCACGCAACACAACTAAAGGAGCCAATAAGAGAGCTCGGGAACCTAAGGAGACACCTGCGAAACGCACCAGGACAAAATAAAATGCGTCCTCAGAGAAAAATTATCTTTATGTTGAAGGTTTTTGTTTCAATTTTTATCTGGAGTTTACTAAGAAGGACCACATATGTATTCTTCCCAAACTTGTCAGAGAATATTCCTATCAGTAGGAAGTTTTAAGGAACAGACGTTTTGGCTAATTGACGTTTAAGAAAGAAAAAAAAAACGAGTAAATATTTCTGTGATGTCGGACAATTGTGGTTGCTTCTTGTATCTGCACTCTGCAAAACGGCTGGAGATAACGTTATCCTGACTAAACTCACGTCTAAAGATGGAGGGAAAAGAAAACATCAATGTCAACATTCTCAATCCAATGCCATTTTGGCCGTTTCTGTATATAATGATGTTTTAGATGATCGCACGTTCTGCATTACCGTTCTTTGAAAGGGGAGCTTTAAATCAAAAGTTTTTTACGTGCAGCAAGTTTTATCTCCAGCCAGTCTTCCAATCACATGAAATTGTGACCAGGTGCCTTATTTATGAAAAGTAATGTAAATGAATGTGTCGCTAAATGTGAAAACTCCTCTCCTCTTCAACGTTTAAGGAGCGAGTGTTTTCCTCCATCCTACTGCTCAATCAGCGTTCAGATTTTTCGTGCCCATTTTCCTGAAGCATTAACATAAAACCGCTGTTATGGCTGCATTAGTCGTTAAGATCTCATCTGTTAACGCAATCAAGCGTTCTCATTGTGTCATGAAAAGGTTGTTTTTGTTGTTTATGGTAAGGTTTTATTACCCACGTTCACCTGCTTCTGCATGTATAAAATCTTATTATTGTGGAGACAGTGTCAGGAACTTGTGCAATGCAGCTATGAACCCCAGCACTGAGTACACCCTCGTTATTTTTGAAGACGTTTAAGACGACTTTGGTTCGCTGGCTTGTGTCCCATGTGCAGTTTTAGTTTGTTTTACTGATTTGTCATGCAAGTTCGTATAATGTGAAATCTGCTTACTTCCGCAGTAACTTCCACACGTTTGGTCAAAAGAAAACGAGAAAAACAGCATTGTAGCACAGTGTTATTTTTTTACTATGCTTGTTTTCTGTAAGATAAATCATCTGTAAATGGCAAACAGGTCTTTCATGTTTTTATTAATATTTAAGGACTTCACGTAGGCTGTTGGATTTAGAAATGTAAGACAACCCACCAAATACCTGACTTGAACTTGTTTATTCTTTGCAGTTGCTATTTAAAGACTTTAATTTTGTATATTAGAAAGATATACTTGCTTTATTTGTGGCTATCCCAAGAAATATACATGTTAAAAACTTTGTATTTTTGCTGGAGTTGGTATAAAGATGTTTGAATTTTTGTGGTCTCTTGAGTTATTTATACCCGTCTTTATTTTTGAACCCTTTTGCTCAGGCTGTTAAAATTCTGGTCTTTGGAGGACACTTCAAGTTGGAGGTCTGGAAAAATCTAAATGTAAAAATCTCACTATATTTGTTACAAAAGAAAAATTCAAAAGAATTACTTTCACTCATGTTATTGTAATTAAGTAGAATTTTTAGTGTTCTTGTACTTTTTAAAAGTTGTTTTTAAGACTTTTGCTTGAGTATGTTTTCATTCCAAGTATTGAACATCTTTACATTTTGCATCCAGTACTGCGAAAAAATGATGTAAATGTAAAAAAAAAAAGTAAAAATTAAAATTGCACACTACAATCTCCAGAAGTGACCGAGTCTGTTCCTTCTCAGAACCGCAGCAGCACATGAACCAACTACGGATGAGGAGCAGCAGAAGTGGGGCTTTCCTCTACGAAAGATAATTTTGCCCATTTAGCTCGCCACATCATCTGCTGGCATGTTAATGGTTAATAATGACTAAGGACACATTGAAATCCCAACATGGAGACATTCATCCGACAGGATGACAGAAAACACATTTAACCCCTTTTGGCTAGGGGCTGGTGCCCTGTTGACCTCTACCTGGCTCCCCTTCTTCCCTGTGATTGGGTCTGGCCTCTGGTCTTGCCGATTGGTGTCCATCCTTTGGTGGCTATCGGCTGCTGGGGCATACGTCTGGCTGATGGGACCAGGGCTGTCGCAAGGCAGCCACTCCCACACCACATACACAACATTAAAGAACAAAACAAAATAAAAACAACACAGACACCCACATGCCCTACACACAGGTAATCATACCAACACACGCACACACAGAAGTACATACTACAAATATTTAAAATACTTTATATTATTAATATTTATTCTTGTATATTTTTTCATGACCCCACTGTTTTGTCCTGCCTGTATATTTCCCCGTTCACCCATTCCCCTCCCTCTCCTTCCCTGCTTGTGTTGTATGTCTCTTTTCTCCCTGCCTGTCCACTCTGGTGCGTAAGCGAATGCAGTCTAATAATAAAGGCTGCTGCGCAACAGGAGGAATATCCCACATCCCTCTTACTGTAGTAAAACTTCTCTGGCATGTCATGGTACCCAGACCAACCATTCTGACTGCTTCATTTGCCAGGAGAGGTTAAAAAAAGAAAACCCATTTAACCCTGAAATCTGATGACATTTTGGAATTTAAGGGAATTTAACTTTGGGCCACAAGACTGCAATCTTTTCTTTTTTTTCGTATCGGTCTCGGTCAGAATTCTGAAAATCATCTGATTCTTTGGCAGGTGTTTCCAAAGTTGGCTTTGGAGCTTCATGTAGGGGTCAAAAGTCTTTTGCATTGGGTCCAAAACCCAAAAGTAAACATCTGTCCCAAC
Source organism: Aphyosemion australe (assembly GCA_006937985.1). NCBI lineage: Eukaryota > Metazoa > Chordata > Actinopteri > Cyprinodontiformes > Nothobranchiidae > Aphyosemion > Aphyosemion australe. The sequence continues at coordinate 517,160 of SSNS01000112.1, forward strand.
TATATATCACCAAACACTGATTAGTGTCACCAAAGTAAAATATCTTGGTCATATTATCACAGAGGACATGACCGATAATGATGCCATGTAATTAAAGTTAAAGTCCCAAGTATTCATCTCACAATGGTGAAATTACATCTCTGCATTTGACCCATCCCCATGGTGGGGAGCTGTGAGCTGCAGCTGTGGCCATGCTTGGGAACTATTTGGTGGTTTAACCCCCCAATCCAACCCCTTAGTGCTGAGTGTCAAGCAAGGAGGCATTGGGTCCCATTTTTTTAAAAGTTCATGGTGACCTGACCAGGATTCGAACCCCAACCTCCCAGCTCTGGGGTAGATGCTCTACCACTACGCCACCAGAGCTACACTCCTTTGTTAGTTTGGGTCTTGTTCTGATAAAGTAAAGATAATCTTGTACACCGCTGTTCACGGCCCACCTATGGACCAACTACAAAAGATGTATGCATAGCAGGTTGCCTATAATGACGCTCTGTGTTTGGAGGAAGACTAGATGGGTGAGTGCTAGTGAGACATTTGTAAATGCGAGGGTGAGCACCCTAAAATCTAATAAGAACTTTTATTTATAAGTTTATTTGTAGGCTGAGCAATTCTAAAAATGTGATTGTTTTGAATTTAACCAGTACTTGTGTCAATGCAATACGTATAACAGTATTTTTTAGATTAAAGGGAGTTACATTAATTTATACTAATTTACACTACTGTTATTATTCTCTTGTTTTTGTTCTCATGATTATTTTGTCTTCTATGCTTTAGCGTGTCATTGTTTTCATTTTATGTGATCTTATCTGTATAAGGTCTTTCTACTTCTTGACTTGACTTTACCACTTTTGGACACTAGATGTCTCTGTTGTCAACAGGTTAGGCTTAAAACCCAAGTCTCCATGTATGGTTTGATCAACATTGAATTCAAATGTAGAATATTTGCTTGTACTTATATTTTTTAAGAATTAAAACGGTTTATGGCTGACCTTCTACAGCTAATAGACATCAGCAAATGTTAATTTTATTAATTAAATTTAACCTTTTTATAAATGATCAGTTTTACCTTTATTTAAACTGAGCTTTGCCAAGTTGACCAGTGAATTAATTGCATGAAGTTATTAGTTATCTATAGCAGGAAAACTTTGAAAGAAAAAGTATGAAAAAACATTTGATATTTTTCTGATTCTCCCCCTATTTGTTGAAAGGGAAATTACAAGTTTTGTAAACAACCCTGCTGTCGCTGCTCAGGCTTTTGCAGGAAAGGATGTCTTCAAGGTGTTGTGTTTTGCATGTTTGTATGAATGTACTATAATTGGCATCAGTCCAATGTCCACTCTGGTTTTAGTTCACACTTCCTTTGCTTTCCAAAGACATAACTCACTTCCTTCTCCTTCCAGGCTCTGCCATGTCATTGTGCTCTTTTTATTTGATCTTATCTGTACAATGTCTTTCTACTTCTTGTGAATTCTATGGGGTCAAAGTGGGCTCAGCTCCATGTAAACTCGAAAAAAGAAATTGTAAATTCGAACCAAAAAAACTTGAAAAAATAAATTGTAAATAAAAACAATAAATATAACTTTGAACCTACGTTTACGTTTCTCTTCCTCCTCTGCTCTCAGGCCTGAGTTTACGTTTCCAATACTTTCTTTTCATTTACGATGCTGAGCCTGATTTGACATGGGGGGGGCTTTGGGCTCATTGGCTGCATGGGAAATGAATGACAGCTGGGTGAAAGCGCTTAGGTTTGACGTAATTTCCGCCCAGGTCGTGTTTCAGTTGTTAGCTGTAGTACCATGGTTAGCACATCCACATTGCGCAATGGTGAGCCTATCTGCGTTGGGCAGACCACCGTTCATCTGCAGTAAGTTAATTTTTTCTGTTCATTTACCGTTTATGCAGTTAAAAGTTTTGCATTTCTGTTTAGCTAATTTTAACTTGAAAGTGAATGTGTGCGGATTCTCACAGATCTCAGTAACATGGAGGTAGCCTAACCACCAAGCATGAAGCATATGCATCATTTTACACACAAGATTAATGCTAAGTTACATCTAATTACTGATAATATGTCTCCAATCCTGGTCCACGAGATCTGCTATCCAGCATGTTTTACTTTCTAACTCCTGCACACCTGATTTTAAAAACCAGAAGGTCTGCAGAGCTTAAAGACCACTAATTCAACCACTGACTCAGTTCTGTAGGAGCATGTAAACTTGGGTTTAATAAATTAGCAATAATATTGGATGAGACCTGTTTTACATTCTGTATTTTTGTTGTTTTCAGGAAATGTTGGAGAAGCAAGTTATGGGAAGATTTCTACTAAGAGTTGAAGAGGCAGGTCACCACCAGACCACACTGGTGCTGTTCACAGCTCGTGGATGTGGAGGAGGAAGTTTCACAATGAATACCCAATGTAATATTCTCGCTCTTATTTCAGTTTCTGTCAGTGAGCCCAAGGGCAGCTGTAACTACAATGTAATTCATCGCCAGCAGTGTTTAAAAGTGTGTGGATTGATAAATAAGTCACTGTGGTGTAAAGTGCTTTGGAGTCCTCTGAAAGTCGCTGTTCAAGTGCAGGTCATTTATCATTTATGTGGAGGTGTACACAAAGTAAACAGAGTAACGCATTTATATATATACATATATCTATATATGTATGTATATATATATATATATATATATATATATATATATATATATATATATATATATATAGTGTGTGTGTGTGTGTGTTAAGCAGTATTCACATAGGTCTGTTTTATAGTTTTGACAAGCTATTTCACAAGGTGGGTAAAATTATTTTCAAATGACTTGAATGTCTCACCTCACATTTTCATTCTTTCTTCCTTTGCAGCATAGAGAGACTATGGTGAGACCTGTGGATGGCAGTCACAGGCACATACTCTACCATCTTTTCCACAGCCTTGATGAAGAAGGTTCACTGGACTCCACCAGCTATTCACCTTTTTGCAGCTTAGTGTATGTTCCTACCCCAGCTACAGTCAGAACTGTGCAGCTTTATTGGTGGAATAATCATCCCCTCCAAACAGCAGAACTTGATGTCAAACCAACTCTGGGAGATGGGGTGAAGAACTTCCAGGTATTGTGGTCCCACCTGTCCTCTCACACAGCAGAGCCTTGAAGTCCTCAGAGCAAACATCAATCCAAATGTACCATCAGATGATCATGGACCATACCTCTGTTCTAAACTATGTTCAGCATTCATACTCAAAGATGCCAAATGTTTCATTTTAAGGCCTAATAAGTGATTTTTAATATAAAGGTTTAGACAGATTTGTAAAACCCAACAATTTAACTTTAGACATTGTCCATATTTATCTTTTCAGCTGTTATTTAATTTGAACTATTACTGGCCAAGTTTATTACTGATCATTTCAATAAATGTACTCATGGGAGACTGAAATATTGAGTTTATTGAGCAAACAAACATAAGTGCACAATTAATTTTAATTTCAAATCTTCAGGACACATTGAGTCATTGTCTGTGTGTGGTAGCTCAGTCTGTAGGGCAGTGGGTTTGTATGCAGGTGGTTCAGAGTTCAATACCTGGACAAACAATGACTTTTAGACTTTGTGTGAATTTCTGGACCACATAAAATGGTCTATAAAAACAAGTGAGTCTCATCTACTTGCGTAGCTTGGTCTGTTGGGGCATTGGCTTGGTGTGCAGGTGGTTCAGGGTTCAAACCCAGAATATAGCAATTTTAGGCTTTGTGTGAATTCTGGACAACATGAAATGCTCAAAAACCAAGTAGTCAATGTCTGCTTGTGTAGTTTGCCCTGTAAGTTACTGGGTTGGCATGCTGAGGGTTCAAAACAAATAACGTCTTTTAGACTTTGTGTGAATTATTGACAGCATGAAATGCTCAAAAAATCTAAGTTGTATTCTTGTGTAGCTCAGTCTGTAAGTCCTTGGCTTGGAGTGTGAGTGGTTCAGACTGAACAAGTTTTTAAGTACAAAAGCTAAAAATAACAAGTTCAAATGTCCCACCAGAACATGTCCAAGTGTTCACACATTCATTCACATGTGTGTTCAGAGTAAACACGCTGTGAAACGTGTTATATGGATGTCAGTTGGCCAACTTACTTGCCAGGCAACTTAAGTTTCTTGGTGAAATTTAATTAAGTTGGCCAACTGACATATCCATATAACACGTTTCACAGCGTGTTTACTCTGAACACACATGTGAATGAATGTGTGCACCACGCTCCGGTTGGTTTGAAGGCTGCATCCATGACCACCATTAGGTCACTCTCACCTAAAAACCAATACACATGTTTGCAGCTGGATTTCAGAGAATCCAGCTGTCAACATGTGTATATTCCTGCACAGAAAATGTCTCATTTGTTAGCCTTAACCCTAACCAGCCTATAGGGGGCGCTTGATTAGTTTTAGCTTCAAATTTTGGACTTTTTTTGGGGTCTAGTTAAAGGTTGAATAAGGAACAATTTAATAAAAATCTATATTTAAAATAATAAATAAGACCTCCATGGAGTGTTTAAAGGTATGAGAATGAAGGTTCAGTATTTCCTTTAAAAGTTATATTCCTGCACAGAAAATGCCTCATTTGTTAGCCTTAACCAGCCTATAGGGGGCGCTTGATTAGTTTTAGCTTCAAATTTTAGACTTTATTAACTAGACCCCAAATAAAGTCCAAAAAAAGCTAAAACTAATGGTTTCATGCAATGTGATGCTTATGTGTGCAAGGCCCACTCTGACCTGAGTGTCACATGCCACTCGTGCATGAATGCATGCACGCACACACACACAACTTCATGTTGAGTTTGGTCTTTATTTTTCCATTTAGTTTTTACATTACATGTTCATTTCGTAATACATTTTCAGGGCCTATTTGTATTTCTAATGCAGTAATTTAGAAGCAACACCACATAAGCAAAAGTGCAAAACAAATAGGCCCCCTCCCAGGGTAGGTTGCACTGATCCAGGCCTTGGAGATAATGGGATTTGAACCTCCCAACCATCAACACTTCCACTACACCACCAGAGCCCTTTACACTCACACATGTTCTGATGGAATAAAAGTTGATGAGTCATAATGTTTAAAGTCATTGATTGATTGATTTTGTGAAGTGTAACTTCAAGTATTGATCACACGGACTCAGGTACAGCCACTAGTGGGATTTGAACCTGCTGTCTTATTACTGGCAACTTCACAACCAAATTTTTGAAGCTAAAACTAATCAAGCGCCCCCTATAGGCTGGTTAGGGTTAAGGCTAACAAATGAGACATTTTCTGTGCAGGAATATAGCTTTTAAAGGAAATACTGAACCTTCATTCTCATACCTTTAAACACTCCGTGGAAGTCTTATTTATTATTTTAAATATAGATTTTTATTAAATTGTTCCATATTCAACCTTTATCTAGACCCCAAATAAAGTCAAAAAATTTGAAGCTAAAACTAATCAAGCGCCCCCTATAGGCTGGTTAGGGTTAAGGCCAGGGCCGGAGTGGGACACATTTTCAGCCCTGGAGTTTCAGACCCCAGACCGGCCCACTTCATGACCTATTATCTGATCATCTGATGCTGTGTTGCTATAAGCTGAGCTGAACTTTGATGGCCAGACCATTCAGGTGTTCTTGTTGTTCTACTATAAATGAGCCATCAGAAGCAACAGGGAGAGCTAGGGTTCACTTCTAACTTCAGTATCGACCCTGTTATCACCAGAAATGCATCATACTAGCAAATTAAGATTTTTTCTGACAACTGCAATTACGTCTGGCAAAGAATCACATATGATCTGAAAAGATTTGTAGTTTTGCATTTTAGGTCACAGCTCTTTACTTCAAACTTTTTGTAATTCTGTTATACACAAATTTAACCTGTTATTGTATGGAGCTTGAGTAGTTGTTTTTTGTATAGCTTGTAAAATAACAGTCATGCTGTTACTCCACAACTACTGTAATAGTGTTTCACCAGTTTATTTTTCAGGGTGTGTGTTTATGTTTGTCTGCTCAATAAACTCAATATTTCAGTCTCCCATGAGTCCATTTATTGAAATGATCAGTAATAAACTTGGCCAGTAATAGTTCAAATTAAATAACAGCTGAAAAGATAAATATGGACAATGTCTAAAGTTAAATTGTTGGGTTTTACAAATCTGTCTAAACCTTTATATTAAAAATCACTTATTAGGCCTTAAAATGAAACATTTGGCATCTTTGAATATGAATGCTGAACATAGTTTAGAACAGAGGTCACCAGAGGGCAGCAGGGTGCTGCCCGGTGTGAAGCTGCTCAAGTTTCTGGCTCAAGAACCACTGAAACCAGTTTGAAAGCAATAGTGTTAAAAACTCTTTAGTGTTGATTTAAAATCGTCACAAGAGTTGATCTGTTAGTCTAAAGCATTTGAAAGTTTTGTCAAATATTGAAGGTGAAATAAAAAGACACTTTCTTTAAAACAAACACATTTTAGATTTATTTAATGAAAAGAGTGGAGGTTTGGTAAACATTTTGTCGGTGGCACTACGTACATTCAGCTTAATTACAGTTTTTTCAGTCCTGCAACAGAAAAAGGAAAGCAAACAGACTGAACCCAACGGGGGGGATATTTCTTTAGTTTTTGCACCATATTAATACAACAGAGACATTGTGTTGTTTACAATAACATTTATGTATATAGTTCATAAGATGGTAAATCTGTGTTTCTGTTCGTATGACCAGATCATGGAATTACATCTCAATATAGCACAAGTATCACTAAGATGTCTACAGAGAGGCGGGTCGCACCGTTCCAGCACACATCAGTGCAAAATGAACAAAAGGCTTGAAAAGAAAGTCACGTTTGACTAAACGTATGCACCTTTATGAGGCGCACGGCCTAAATATGACAGTGACCTTGCATCAGGAAACTTTACAAGACTTTCTGTATTATTGTACACCACTGGCATCACCAACAGCATGTAACACAGAGTTAACATGTAGGATGCAGCACGGCACTGATATGAGATCTGGATCTGCAGCCTTTTACATTATAAAGAGACACTTAGAGAAACAGACGGCAGAACGAGGCCGTGCTCCATCCTGATTGGCTGGTGCTCTCTCAACAGGAAGTAGTTTCTGTATCTTACACTGGAAACTAAAGAACAGCTAAAAGTTACCACTTCATGAATAAGCATTGGACATATTTATCTATACACATTTATACATTCAGGTATGACTGTTCACGATAATTGGCACCTTTTCTTCTTTTTTATTTAGTTTTTTGTCAAAACTGACAGACAATAAAAGTGTCCAGAGCTTTCTTGTTATCTGTCAGTAGTTGGCATGTAATGCTTCACACAGTTCAAACATCGCGTCTAAAGAGGATGATCCACTTCAACACGATCAGTGTCCACAGAGGCAGCTTCATCCTTTCTTCTTCTTGTGGCTTGACAGCAGCTTATAATCAGTTGAGCTTGACTAAACTGAAAAGATCTTTGTTCAAATTTCTCTCAGATTCAAATGATGGAAATGAAGCCCATTTCTTAAAAGGTTTGATATGGAAATTAAAAAAAATTAAAAAATCTTGTTTTCGGTTAATTTAGAATCTCCAAAGTCCCCAAAAAACACCAGACAATGATTTTGTTTCTTTACTTTTTGTCTTTTCTTTCTCTGAAATGATCAAATTTTCTTTAATTATATCCCAGCAAACACTTATTTTTTTCACTTTTTTACTGGAAAATACCTTTAGATTGAAATAAATAAAAAAAAACAAGCACATGTTCCTATGAATTAAATGTAATATTCACTTGGAAGACAACATATACAATATTAAACATATTTCTAAACCAATACTGCCTTCTATACAACAAGGCCAACCCCCTGCTGCCTTCAGGGCCGGTTAACAGAATCATGTTGGAAAAGGTGAGATCAACAAATAAAAACACCCAGAAAACCAACTGAATGCCTTTCCTCCATCGTAAAACAGGCTTACTCTTTAACATAGAAAAATACTATACCAAAACAAAATACAAATATATATGTATATATATTAGAATCTGTTAGGCATTTCAATATGAAGAGACGTAGGGGGGGCTAAAGGAGTTAGAATACATTGTGAGAAAAATCATAAAATTAGAACAAACAATGAAAAATGATTTTGTAAAAATCTTTATAATAACAATAATAATAGGAAGAAGCTCTAGGTTTGTGTTGGAAAACTCGTTTCCACACATGCAACAATTTGCAAAGGTTTAATACTGCAAGAGGAGCGCTCTTACTCCCGCTCGGAGGAAGTAGGACGATGCAAATGGTGAGGGAATACACGCTAATGTGCGGTATGAACAGCTGCACCACATAAGCCCTCTCAACCCGGGTTAAGACTGTGTGTGTGTGTGTGTTTCAGAGAGGTGCTGCTACTCACTGCAGTCTCTATATGCACGTTACAGCTCTGACCGCCGAGCTTTTTAAGCCACAATCTGCACAGAATCGCGTGCCGCTCTGTTTCCCGCATTCTGTTTCATCGCGTTCACGTCTACGTGTGTGGATGGATGACTGTTTCCCGGTGGAGAAACACCAAACGGACAGGAAGTTGAACTAAACCCAAACCGTGTCCAGCAGAGTCCAGGTAACCCAGCCAAGCTCAACTCAAGATAGCTTTGCCAAGTCAAACGGTCCATCTCTCCTCTCATCCCTGCTTTTTTTCATTTTTCTGTCACTCTTTGCCAAAAACGGACCACGCTGCCCTCGCTGCCTCCACGAATAAAGATGGAAGATGTTGGTTGAGCCGTCAGAGGCCTCAGATACACGGGGCGTTCACAGGAAGTAGTTTGGGTTGGAAGGATGCCTCGATCAGCACTTTCGGAATCTCTGAACCCCATCGGAACAATGTTGCAGATGCGATGATTTTGTCGCTGTTCTACGCTGATGCTCATGATGTTTTTTTCTGGTTTTCTGTAAGGTCACACACCCTCAGATGAGGAGCAAATGTTCTATTTTACAAACATTGTTGTCCATATTATTTAGATAGAGGTTTTATATATATTCTGTATACTCTCTCTCTTTTCCTTTCCTCCTCCACTTTTCAGCAGTTTTCTTCCTTCCTTGCTCGCTTTCCGTCTTCTGCTCCGTGCCAGCAGCAGGAAATGTGAGTGAACGGTGCTACATGCAGCCCACGCAGCCGCACTTGATGGTCTTTTCCACCTCCTCGCTGAAGGACGTTCCATCGCTGCACTCAAAGGTGTATTTCCGGCGCTTCATCCTCTGGCTGCCGCAGCAGGACCCCGCGTCGCAAGCTCCGGTGCACTCCACCCAGGAGACCATGCGAGTGGTTTGGCAGATGGCGTACCCTCGCTGCACCTGGTAGAAGTCTCTCACAGGCTCGCCTCGACACTCAGACTCTAAAAACATTTAAAAACCAGAGATTTGTTGAGCGTGTGGCGGTTTCACGTATGCATTTCTAGTTACACGTCCCACACCCACCTGCGTCACAGAGCTCCCCAGTGTAGCCACTTTCGCAGTGACAGTACGCGTCTCCTGTGTCTGAGATCTGGCAGCGGCCATGTTTGCAGGAGAGGTGGCGGCAGGGATTAAACAGCTCCCCTTGCTGGTTACACAGAGCGCCACGGTAACCCTCCGCACACTCACAGCGGTACGACTGCTCGTCCAGTGGGATGCACTTTCCATGGACGCATCTAGAAGCAAACAGTGACTTCAGTCAGATGAACACAGCCTCAATTAAACCTTTCAAAATAATCCAAGATCCATGTTGAGTTTGTCTCATTTGCTGACTCACTTGCTGCCCTGACATGGGTTGAGAGCGGGCTGGTCACAGTGCGCCCCGCTCCAGCCTGGCTGGCAGTGACACACCGGCCCATGGACCCCATCGGGTTGGCAGATGCCGTGGACGCAGTAGAGCTTCTTGCAGGGCTCACAGCCTGGTACCACACCGGGCTTCATCTGGGTCTTGGTGAAGTCCTGCAGCTCGTTGTTGATGTACAGGTTCTGGATACAGCCGTGGAAGCTGGAACCGTTCTGGATCTGCCAGAGACGGAACGTGCCTGAGTGGACGTCCACCGGCATGCCTGGAGCAGGAAAAGGAAGAGAGGAAGTTAATGCTTGTGGCGATCCGGGCACCGGCTCACAAACAAACAGCAAACATAGGGCTGGTATGAGAGTAATGGAGAGAGGTGGTTTCAAAAACGCGTGTCCCAGCCGTGACGATGCTCAAACTCGAATTGCTCTGATTGCACGTACAGACTAAACTTTGCATCGGCACCGTGAGGGACATCATCCTTGAAACGCGTGATCGCAAAAGCAAAGAAGAATGGAAAATAATGTCTGCAGTGGGACTGCATGAAGGAATAAAACAACACAGCAGCAGAGACACACAGTCCTGCACAAACCCACACTCACAAACACATAGGCTATAACCTATTCTATTGTCATTCCCACATTTCTATTAAAAACATTTTATACACAACAAAAATACAAAACCACCAAAGACAAACAACCGTGTCTGTTAGTTTTTTGTGATAATTAAAAGTATACACACCTTAGAACTGAAATGCAGTGATGGTGTGAAATATGTTCATGTTATATAATAATTAATATCATTTATAAATAAATTGTCCCGTTCAGAAGTACTTATGGACGTATTTTCTTTAGACTCCTAACAGACACGGTCAGGACTGACAGGTGGGATGGTGCAGGTGGAGGACGGGGTAAAGGTCAGGGTGGAGGAAGGATGGGTGGGAGGGGTGCACGGTTGAGGGGCGGGCTGGTTGTGGTGGTGACAAAGCGAGGGGGGGAGGGGAGGTGACTGAACAGTAGTGTAGTAGTTAAGAGTGCCTGCAGAGGAGGGAGGTGTGTTCTGGAGAGGGCCCCTACCCCCCACGTATAGCGGTGCCTCCCCGTTGAGGGGCCGCACCGCCCCGAAGCTGTCCATTGTGGTAGGGAGACCCCCATCAATGGACAGGTTCACCATCTGGTCGAAGGTCACCAGCTCCACTGTGTGGAACTGACCATCGTTGATTGTCTCGGTGCTACCAGAAGACGACAGACGGGACATAAAGTCAACCAAGATGAACAGGAAGTACATGCATGAGTCAGATTACGCCTTTGTTGACAGTAAACTAGCACGTACCTGTAAATAGCATGTCCGGGCTGGCTGCCGGGGTCGTAGCTAACCTTCACATGGCCTTGGAAGAGCTCCACTGCGATGTGATCATTGTCTCCGTTATACAGCAGGATACCGTTGTCCTCCGCGGTAGACACCTACACACAAAAAGTGTTTTTGCGTTTTATGGCTGCTTCATTCAGGTGGAGAAAGGAAGACTCAAGCCCCAGAATCGACTCTGTGACTACCTGCAGCGTGATGTTGGCTTGAGGCCAGTTTTTTAGGTCAGAGAGCAGTAAATAGGAGTCTCTGTCGATGAAGTTGACGCTGACCAGTTTCTCACAGCGCGGTCCCCCAAATTCAGGGGGACACTGGCAGAAGGCGCGCCCACCTCGCTCCACACAGGGGGCGCTGTTCTGACAGTCAGCTAGCTCGCACAACGACAGCGGAGATGGAGGAACCTCACACAGCTGGCCGCTGCGGTGAGACAAACAGCCAGAAGGTTTTAGGGACGGATTAGGGATAAATGAAGAAGCTGCAGCACACCTGAGCTGTTCTCACCTGAATCCTTCAGGGCAGATGCAGGAATACCCGTTCAGCTCATCCACACACTGAGCTCCGTTCTGACAGCGGTGCTCCTGGCAGTCGTTGTAGTCTACGCTGCAGTCATCGCCAACGTAACCAGGAGAGCACACACACCTGCCGAACACAACTCTTAAATTAGGCTGAACACACACCGAGTCGGAGTTTGACATCATGCTTCTCACAGAAAACACGCACTTGGGTCCAGAGGAGGTGATGAGGCAGGTAGACTGATGTTGGCAGGGGCTTCGTCCAGGAGCACACATGTCTTCCATTTCTTCACACATCTCTCCTACATGGAGGATAAAAGTTATTAAAGGGGTACTTGGCTGTTTTGGCTTGCTTTTAGCACCCCCTAGTGTCCGTTAGTGAAAGCAAAAGTGAAACTCATCTCCTCGCTGTGCGTTCGTCTTTTTAGCACCTTAATCTAACTGCTGAAATGTCTCCTCAGCCTTCATTAGTGTCTACAGGAGCGGTTCATCACTAAATCAAACAAATCAGCTGTGTTCAACATGCAGGAAACATGCTGGAAGCAGACTGCAGCACCAGGCATGTCAGCTCCACTTTACTAAGTCCAACAGGGACCGGACCGCTACTCTGAAGTTGCAAGTGCGGTATTCTGTCCACAGAGGGCGTGGGGGTCTGAGTGACATTTCATTAACCCTGTAAAGGGTCATTTTAGCACAAACTGGCTCAAGAACATGATTAAAAATATGAAAAAGTTGCACAGTATGGCTTTAAAGGCAAAGCAAGGCATCACAGAATCACAGAGTGTATTGTGTTGACTCACCTGTGTAGTAGGAGGGACAAAAACAAGTATAGTTGTTGATTCCATCGATGCAGGTGGCTCCGTTCTCACAGTCGTTATCTTCACAGTCGTCAGTGTTGATTTGGCAAGTTGGGCCCTCAAAACCCAGAGGACACGTACAACTGTGAATACACACACACACACACTCATTAGAGTGAAGCATATAGATTCAGCGATTTTAAAGATTGCCTTCCTCACCTGTATTCTCCCTCGTTCTCCTCGCTCACTCGGCAGGTTCCTCCGTTGGCACACGGGCTGCTCACACAGGCGTTGATGCCCGTCTCGCAGTTCTTTCCCTGAGATGGAGAACAGAGAAGATGCGAGGGATCTATATTTTTCTCCAACGCTTCCAGGATTGTTAAAACGTTGTACTGCTTTTACCTTGAACCCCGGAGGACAGCTGCACCTGTAGATCTGCATCGGGTCGTTGTGACAAATGCCGAGGTTCAGGCAGGGATTGGACAGACAGGGGTTGCACTTGGCCAGCACTTCAGAGTCCATGTCACCTGCAGAAACCCCGCCATAATAAAAAATACATTCCAGGACTATTTGAGTCGTAATTCCAAATCCCAGACAATAACCCACCTGTGCATTCAAACTTCTTAGCAGGGGTTGTGAGGAGCAGTTTGCCCTCCATGCCCTGTGGACCAGAGCAGCGTGCGATTCCGGGTTCTTTGTATCCGGTCTTCACCCAGTCAGAGAGCCAGCGCAGGTGGCAGTCACAGTACAAGGGGTTGGCACCGATTGCCCTGATATCAGAGAGAGAACGTGTCTGAGTGTAATTATATCACTGCAGTACCCTTAATGCCCAGCAGGTGTCTCTACATCTGCACAGAAAACAGCTGAACTCAGCTTGCTGTTCTGCACAAACACATCAGAGCAAGAATTAAACATCTTCTACAGTAAAAAGCTCGATGCCAATTTGTGCTAAACTTCATCTTGAGTAGAGCTGCTCAGAGTCAAAGGTGTGAAAAGAAGGCGCTCTTTACCGTCGCTGTTGTTGTAGCGGTGAATCAATGCTGCTCTGTCCTTCTCCTGGATGCACAAACACTTCTAAATCGATGCCGTTCCATTACGGCGGAACACGGGCTCATCTTTCAGGCCAGGCCAATAGCTGACACCTAACATCTGCTAACATGAAAGCCACTTGACTGTGACTGCAGATCAATGGCTTCCCCTCCGTCCATCCCTTAATCCTGATTTTACCCGCCCTGACTCCTGTGCTGCTTTCCACAAAACGTCTTTGTTGGGTTCCCTCTTTCTTCCCCGGCCCTGACGCTGATAGGTCTATTGATCACCATCGACTGAGGGATGATTAGGATATCTGGGCGGGTTGCCAGAGGGCAAAGACACTTTTTGTGCAGCTTTCTGCAGCTACACACCAAACAGGAGATGACAGACATACATAAACAAACGCTAACGCCCACAGACCATGGAGAATGTATGTGAGTGTGTGTTTTAGCAGCGTCACAGGGAGATGAGACAGTGGAGGAGTCTGTGTGTTGCTTTAACCACAGGAATGATTACGAAGGGCTCGCCTCACGCGGAGCCGGCCAAAAAGGACAACAGAGTCCACTGTGAGCCAAACCCCTCGGCTGTCTCAGCGGACCCCCCACTGCACCTGAAAGCATGTGTCTACATTGTGTACATTAAAAAAGGCCGAGAGCCAACTAAGCTGCTCGGAGGCAAGGGACTGGGAGTCGATACTTACAAATGAGACAGAGAGGTCACGTCGTTGAAGATGCCATCAGGAAGCTCGGAGATTTCATTACCATGCAGAGACCTAAGTGGAGGAAGGAGACGTCAAGAAGACGAGTCAATATGAAACATCAGGGGGGCGGGCGGCTGAAAAGAGTTAATTAAAACAGAAAAGTTCAATCGTTTCAGCATCTCAGATTTAAAACTCTGGTTTCTTTCCTTTAGCGTAAAAATTGAAACTGGGAAATCTTCCTTTTAGACATGAAGAGACGTGTTTTTGCACCGCTGCTGTGCCTGGTTTCTCAACAAGTCAAACCACAAATTTCAGTAAATCTGTTGAGGACGACTTCGCTGTTGTGTGCTGGCGGTTCATATTTCTTGCCGAGCTTTGTGCAGCTGGCAGAGATATGTGGCTCTGAGTCTGGAAAGGCCTGGTGTCACATTTCTATGTGAGTCTGGCTGGCAGGTCCAACAAGGGCACGGCGAGAGCGAGGGGTAGAGGAGCTTCATAACAGGAAGGACGGAAGTAATCACACGTGTGCAGATGAAACTTCTATACCTTTTTGTGCTTCGACTGTAGATTTTCTTGTTGTTTGTATAAATATCGAGGGGAAGCGGCCGTTGCTGCTTAATGGTGTCATAATTGATGAGAGTCATAATCTGCCAGGACGTTATCACCTCAGATCCTCAGCTGACCAAACGCTAATGTTATGCCTGACATCTCGCGGCTCCTGGATGAAGAGATTTCACGGATGAACGGTTTCTGAATCACAACCTGTAGGGTTGAAAGAGCTGAGGGGAAGGAAGCGGATGGGGGATGTTGGTCAGAGAACATGCAGGGTAACCTGAACGAGTCAACATGTTTGTTCTGCGTGCCGTGGAGAATGCTTATTAGTGTTGAGAGAGGGAGCGGGTTGTTGCAGTCAGAGGGACACTGAGGCCGTGGAGCCAGCAGCCGGGAAGAAATCTCCTGGGGGAAAGGAGCCAGGGAGTCTCCAGGAAGAAACCTGAGCTACTCTCATACTAACAATCTCTTTTTAAGTTTACTTTTGCACGCTTTGCTTCATCGTCCACTAGTGCATCCTGACACATGATCAGACGAATGGTTGCTCTAGATAACCAGATGACATGGTTTAAACTTTAAGACACACGCTCACCTGCTGCAGCCCCCCCTCCCCAGCTCGCTCACTCACATCCCACTTGGCCACGCCCTGGCGCTGTTTTAGATCACTCACCTCACACCTAATACCCAGCAGGCTAATTAGCAGCGCGGTAATCTGCGGCTCAAACCGCAACCATCACGCTCATGCACACGTTTTAATCACTTCAATCACAGTCGCACCACGGCCCATGCCAGGCCTCGACCACCGCTCCGTTTGAAGTCGGGAGCGTTAATGATTCTTCTCCTTTTTACTGCCGTGTAAAGTCAAAGGTGCAGCTTTACGAAGGCTGTGGCACCTCGGCATGTGCGACTCGGTATGAGCGCTCGTCGCTCAAAGCCAAATTTGGTGGGTTTTTTTTGGTGGTTTTCCATTAAGCTTCCAATAATGAACTTTGAACCTTTCGTTGGGTCTTAAAGTTAAATGGAGATTGTCGTTTGGGGGGGGGGGGGGGGGGGGGGGGGGGGGGGGGGGGGGGGGCTCTAAAGTCTTGCTTTTTAAAGAGAATGAAACAAAATAATTGATATTTAATGAGCGACTTGTGATTGAGACATCAAAGTTTTCTGCTTCATTTGGACTCCTATCTGAGACACTGAGGTAGTCCAGACGGTGTGTGTGTGTGTGTGTGTGTGTGTGTGTAGTTCTGTTTGGGGTGGGTGGCACTAAGGCGGGGGGCCCTCACATGGCGTCTAGCACACTCGCACGGAGAATGTTTTAGAGGCGAAGGTGGCGTGAGTGAGTAAGAGCAGGAATAACGACGAGGCTTCATTAGAGATCAAAGCGGCACGCTCGGGCTAGCAAGGCGGCATCGGCTAATGATGGCCGAGCTTCACTCTCATTCCGCGCTGAAAGGGCTTTATGCTTTGTGTCTCGTAATGATTGGGGGCTTTAGTCGAATCCTGCTGTAAAAGGAGGCTTTGTTGAAGCTTTGTTGTCTGTAATAAAAAGTGTGCCTGCTATGAGCACACATGGAGGACTGGGAAGCTCCCACACACACACACACACACACACACACTAACAGTCAGTAGATCACAAACATGATGACTATTTAAGGAGGCATAAACACACACACACACGCATACATATATAATCTCATAAGGAGGGCAGCCGGGGCCTGGTCTCAATTTCTCCTTATAGAACAGAACCGCTCGTTGGACTCAGACTCAGAGCTGTTGCTTAGTGCAGCTGCCGTATCATTGGATGCGTTTCCCCCCAAAAAGAAAAAAAAACAGTTTAATTTCGTCATCGTTCTGTCCAACTCATTTACCTTCTACACTACAGCTATTTAGCAGCTCATGGCCACGGAGAGTACACAGTCGAAGACTTTGTAAGTTCATAAAAGTCCCGAGGCAGCGTTGGAGCCATTATGGTTAGCGGGCCAAAAATCCTCCAGTAATCAGTGTCAGAGTGATTTTGTACAGTGGGCTGCAGTGCCGCGTGGTCGACCCTTCCTGACGAGGCCGCGATGAGTTCGGGGCACCGGGAATCGACTGGGAAGACGTCGGAGAAGTGGGCGCGGCTGGAAGAACGCTGCAGCTGCTGGGCCCAGAGCTGCCATTTAAACTGAGAAAATAGGTCGGTGTGTGAGTGTGTGTGTGGAAATCATAAGCCGTCACAACTGTTTAGACAGTTTCAGTCCTCTGGAGTCAATCAAAGACTCTCAGCATCTGCTCAAACGTCTCTGTACTCAGCGAGAGCTGCACAAAAATGTGTCGGAACATCCTGATCGCGTGTCCTGTCGGGTTTCGGCACCATCCTTTCAAAATAACTTCACTTGTTTCCAGAAAAGACTTGGATTTGAGCTCCTGACTGAAGAAAACACACGTTTGTTGTACGCAGAAGAAAAAGTGCACTGTTTCAAAATCTGAACTCACAGCAGTCGGAGCGAGTGCAGTCCACTGAACGCCATGTTGGGGATACAACGCAGGGCGTTGTAGCTCAGGATTCTGCAAAATAAACAAATAATCACAAACGTCAGCTGTTTCCTTCGTCTTAAACAAGAGTATATTTGTTGTGACGGATGAGGCCGATAAGGACTTACAGAGTGGTGAGTTGGCTCATGTTAGCAAAGGAAGAGTTGGACAGAGAGTTGATCTTGTTGTTGCTCAGGTCACTAAAATAAATCAAGCGTTAACTCAGTCTCTGCAGAACAGGACGATACGTAATAATAAACAAAAGAAACATACACCAGCTGTAGGTATTTGAAGGTAGACAGTTCTTTTGGAACAACACTGAACTGGTTTCCATCGAGGTACCTGAACATAGAAACAGGCGTATTTAGACATGGCAGACAGGATATTTACCATCTAAATCATCATAGTATGTTCACAACATAGTCCAAGGGTGAGCTTATTGGTGTCCAAGTTTCAAAACAAAGTCAACTGATGAAAGAGAGGCAAGTTTGGAAAATGTGTTCCTGTTTTTCATCAGGATGCCTCTTAGTGTAAACAGAACACTTCTGCTTCCTGCGTCGTACAAACAAGCTGTTGTCACTCCTTTAACCAAATGCAGTTTGTTGTTTTGTTTTTAGAACGGAATAAAACTGTAAAAAAAGAAAAAACTGAATTGTTACTGAATCTCAGCACTTGTGAGGTACAAACTGCTTCCCGTGTTTAGACCACCAAACTCAGCATCACGCCTGCAGGAATGCAATCAGCCCCCCCGACTCCAACAAGTCGTCTGTCACTTTGATGAATGGCTGATTTAGGGTCAGCTCTTTCTGAGTGAGATCTTATTGTTGCCTGCACAGAGGGTGGGCAGTGCAACGACCGGTTGGACGGGGGGGTCTGGTGTTGGTTAGGAGGCCTTGGGGTTCAGAGGTAATGATAGGTAATGATGGTGCAGAGGACACTTAGGATAATGATGGAGTAGCAAACTCTCCAGATGACTAGATGAAAGCCCAGAGCTGAGGGATACACCTGGACACACCTGCTGGGACAATGACAGGCCTGAAGGCTCGCTCAGCGTGTGTGTGTGTGTGTGTGTGTGTGTGTGTGTGTGTGTGTGTGTGTGTGTGTGTGTGTGTGTGTGTGTGTGTGTACAGCAGTCAGTCAGAACCAAATGAGGTGGTATTGGAAAGTTCCAGATCTATTCCTTTCCCTCCCCTTTCCATTGAAAAGTGCTCATTAAAACGTCCTGTTGCTCCCGTGGACGCACACACACACACACACACACACACACACACACACACACACACACACGCACACACACACACACACACACACACACCATTGGCTCTCAGTGTGAGAGTGGCATCAGTGCCCTGAAGGCAACAAGGAACACAAGAATGTCTGGGAGAATACCTTCAGGGTTTATTGACGTCCTTCCTCTCGTCCACATGCTAAAGTGCATTCTTTACTTTTCACTGGTTCTACAAGCTTTTAAACTCTGTTACTCATTTTTAATTTAATCTCGAACCAGGAAGGAGGATTTCTAATTCCTAAAAGTCAAAATGATGACGAGGAAACGCCAGCAGACTTACAGCTCGGTGACATTTCTGGGGATGCCTTTGGGGAGCGTTTGGAGGTGCTTGTTGCTGCAGCGCACCACCGTCTCCAGGCAGGTACACTCACTGGGACACTGGGGGCGAGGAATACAGGTCGACTCCTCTTGGCCTAGAGAAAAAGAAAAAAGTTTAAATGACCAGAAAGGAAATAACAGGGAGAAAAAATCAGACAGTTGTAAAATCATCCAAATCCTTAAAGTTGGTGAAGTCTTGAGAGGAGGTGGGAAACTGAAACAGAGCATGAGGGGGGGAGCATGGAGGCTTCACCTAATGTAATATCGACCAGCAACAGCAAAGAATGGAAGCTGTCTGAGGCCCGAAGACAAGACTAACAGTCATTCAGGTGCAAACAGGCTGACTCGTCAATAAGACAAACAGCTCAATACCGACGCCTCACTCAGCCCGGCATCGACCAGCAGCTTAGGAACTGCTGAGCAGCAATCTATTCTGTAAACAAAAGAGTCGCACAATGGGGACCATTATTTAAGATGATCTCAGATGCTTTCGACAGCTTTTGTTCAAGTCGTATTGTGGAGCTGAAAGCAAAGTGAAATCTTTATCATCCAGAAGTTGGCTTCACAAATACAGAAGGTTATCTCCCACACTGGCAGCGCTTATCTCCTTTCAAGGAGACGGATAACTCTGTTCAGAGGGGAGAAGATCCAACAAAACTGCAGTTACAGTTTGAATAGCAAAAAAAAGACACCCACCTTCCTCACAGCGGAAGTCAGGCAGAGCTACATCCTGAAGGGGGATCTCTTTCAGGAAGGCCGGACGCTGGCAGCGAGGGTTACCCGTCACTATCTTCCTGCTCCTGAGCCAATCGCCGAGCCAGGCCAGACGGCAGTCACAGTTAAAGGAGTTGGCCAAAAGGTTACTGGGAGGAAGTTGGCAAAGGAGAGGTTGTAGGAGCAAGAAAACCAGAAATAAGAGATCAAATCTGAGCAAATCCTCGAATCTTACAGAGTGGAGAGAGTCTGCAGAGTGTCGAAAGCTCCAGGGGCGATCGTAGTCAGCTGGTTGTCGTACAGGGACAACAGACGAACGTTGTGAAGCCCCGTGAAGCTGTCGTTGTGGACGCAGCTGATCTTGTTGTTCCTCAACATCCTGAAAGGGAATAAAATGCAAAGTGAGAATAAAAATCAGAAGCATTTTTATGTGTGATTTTTAAACATTTAAACATCACTCACAGCATGCGCAGCCCCTCGAGGCCTCGGAACATCCCGCTTCGCACCGAGTCGATTTGATTGGCTGTGAGGTGGAGCTCGTTGACGGACGAAGCTCCCTCAAACGTCCCGTCTTCAATCTCTGTGATCTTGTTGTTGCTGAGGTTACTGTAAAGGAATAAAAAAGCACCCATAAATGAATTCTTTAGAGAATGACATTCAAGCCTACGATAGAAAAAGATGCCACTCACATTTTCTTCAGCTGAGAAAGGTTCTTAAAGACTCCAGTTGCCTCCAAAGCTGTGATCTCGTTGTTGTTGAGGCGACTAAACAGAGCAAGATTTTTGAAAAGTTTAGGAAGTTTGTGGAGTTTTTCCCTTAAAGCTTTCATTCACTTGTTTTTCTCAGTAAACCTGCAGTGGTCTCTAGTATAAAGAAAGGCCTTGTGAGATGATCTCTGGAGAAAAAAGCTCAGGCGCTCCTGTTTCAGGAAGCAGAAGTTAGCCAGAGGAGTGGGGGGCAGAAAACAGCAGGATTTGGATATGATATTCAAACATCTCGTCTCTGATTGGCTAACAGCAACACTACTCTTCCACTGCCTTCGTTCGCTCTGCAACGTTGATGTTTAATCACCACAAATTGCACTTAATAAGTCTTAAAGTAACACTTTAAGCTATTCTTTCAAAAGTGTTAAATGACTGTGAGTAAAAACTCCAACTTCATCCTCAACACCACTCTGCAGCCCTCTGCTGACCAAAAACTGCACTTAAGAGTTTTGTGGAGCGGGTAGGTGTCCTATAGGGGGAGCTCTTTACCTGCTTTATGGTTGTTGGCTGTTATGCTAGCGGTTAGCATTTTCAGTTTGCCGATTGTCAATAAAAAGCACAAGAAGAAGAAAAAGAGGAAGTTTGCTTTTTGTTAGCATCATGGCTGGAAGCAAGAGTAAGAGAGTAATGTCTTTGGAGGTGAAGCAAAGAGCTAACATCGGTGTGGCCTACACTAGCTTGAGGGAGCTAAAGGAGGCTACAAAATCACGGACTGATGGTGACCTGGCTTTGTTGCTACTGGACTTGTAAGATATAATATTTTTTTCCAATAGTGTGGATCTTTTTACTACACAGTATTTTTTAGTATTAGCTGGCATGTTAGCATTAGGTTGTTGTTAGTGCTAGCTACAGCAGACTGGTGCAAGGTTGTTTACGACAGTTGTAATTCCACTTTGAAACCAGTAGGGCGGAGGAGCAGGAAACTGCTTAGTGTCACTTTAAGGAGGTCTGTTATGTTGTAGAGCTGCTAATGCTAACGGTTAGCTTCTACTAACTGAGACGTGCTATTCTTTCTCCTGGATGCTAAATCAACAACAGCCTTCCTGGTTGTGAGTCAAGATGGGTGAGTCCATGAATGCTAATTTACAGACGTGACGTAGATCTGTGTCTTTTTCTGACCCGAGCGTTTCCCCATCTATTTTCTATCGGCAGCTAATGCAGGAAATAGGGGTAGAAGACTATTTTTACGTTCAGCCTGCATGTTAAATTGAGTGACTGATCGTATTTCAAAAGAACCTGCTCTTTAATAGACATTTCCCTAGTGTTCTTACAGTTCAGCTGTAGATGCAGGGATGTGCTCGGGCAGCTTGGTGAGCTTCAGGTTGGAGCAGTCCACTACGTTAGACTCGCAGCGACACTTGGGAGGACAAACTGGATCAGTGTTGCAGGCATTGTTCAGACGGGTGTCCTCTGTACCTGATGGGAAAAAAAACACACACACACACCAATGATGACTCTTGTAAAGGCTGTCTTGTCCTGCTGGGACCTAAGAAGGAGCTTCCCCAAATCACCTTTAGCCTCCTAAAGACATCCTGCAGATGAACTGGTGAAACTGAGTTATTTTAGAGAAGAAATAGAATCAGATCAGCGGGGTGAAAATAAGAGGATTTGGGCAACCAGATTCGGAACGCCAGAGCACACAAGAGGAAATAGATGACGACGGAGGAGGAAGAAAATAACAACTGTTGAAAAGATGAGCAGGAAACAAGAGCAGACAGGTGGAGCCGAGAGTGGAAACAGGAAGGAGGGCAAAGGAATGCAGGAAAGATGGGAGAAAGGTGGGACAGATGAGAGAGGAATGAAAGGTGAGGATGGTGCTGAGAATTGATAGGGAGGGAGCAAGGAGGAGGCAGTACGGGGAGTTTGGGACGTTTTCCTGCACCTCCTCTCTATGAATAGATGTTACGTGCCAAAAAGTGTGCTGCCAGTTACATCATGGCTGCTCAATAATGGAGCAGCGCTGAGAGCTGCTCAGAACAATGTCTGCATCCCTGCATGTACTGCATCTTGGTGTGTGTGTGTGTGTTCCATTTAGAGGGTACAGCCCTCCTTTCTGTTAGTTTTGTGTCTTGTTCTTCTGCAGCGGCGCACCACTGAGCCTGAGGTTTAAGGATGACGTCAGCAGGACGCCGTGGGGCACCCAAACCACACTCACGAACAGGAGAAACCTCAGACGACCAGAAAAAAATATGACCAAATACAAGAATCATCACTCAAATCCCTCTGCCTTAATCCCCAAACCATAATCTCTGATTTTCTTAATTGAGTAATATGAACAGGGAGAATTTGTGCTATAACTGCACAACAAACGCAACCTCTTCCTGAGGTGGTGTCACCTCTTGGAGCGGCTCAGCAGAGGCTGCAGACAGACACAGCAACGCTGGTCATTAAGGAACTGTCCCTTGTCCGGCCAGACAACAGGAAAAAGGCATTTCCTGCTATGCAGGAAGCAATGAAAGTACAAGGAAAGCACTTTGATCCTCAGGATGCGGAGGAGCCGAGGGAAATTTCGTGAGCCTGAGTCATCGTCACCGTCACAAGTGCGTGGTGGCGACACTTTAACTGTCAGCAGATTTACACAAAAGTGCAGAAAACAGAGAGGTTTTCCCCTCGCGGAGACACGAAGTGACTCATCGCTGGAGCTGTGGAAGTTCTTGTAATTCCCTGCAGCTTGGTTCCTCATTATCCGTGTATTCTGGAGTTCCTGTGCTGTCAGTGACTGTGTGTTTAGTGCGTGTGTGTGTGGATTGTGGAGGCTTTTATTGTTATCATTCCTTGAGGGTGAAATTCTCATTAATCACTCTTGGCTTTGATCGCTCTTCTGCTTACATTGTACTCCCATTTGTTGCCTAAGCCAGCGTAGAGGTTTATCTCAGCTTAACACATGAAGACACATTCATTAACACACACACACACACACACATAGAAACGTCGACACACATAGTTGCTCCTCCTAATAATTTCCTTGGAAGTGCTCTTGTTGAGGGGTCCGGAAACGTCCCCCGATAGGAATCTGGGTCCTCTGGTGGCCTTTATTTTCTTTAGCTCTGCTGATAGAGAGGACACGCTTTCCTTCCCCTGTGTCCTTCTCTCTCCCCCTCCTCGTCTTTCCCTCTCGCTGAGTGTTTGTGCTGAAGCCAAAGCAAAGAGAAACTTCCGTTTCCCTCTATCTGCTGAAACCGTCAGGAAAACGGAGCGGAGACGAAGCATATGCTCTCACAACTTTATACCGTCATGAGGATTCACACATCCGATCGCCACGGTCACTCATGGCATCAATGGGCTTTTCACGTGTACATCGGTTGCCGTTGGCAACAGTACCAGATTTTACCAGTAAATGCTCTGTTTATTTTACTGCAGGCCGTTTCCTCTGAAATTCCCACCAGGATAGAAAAGAAAGGTTCCAGTTTGGAAAAAGAAACGTTGGCAAGAAACATTCAAGAAACCAAACAAAGTAAACAGGAAATGTTAGAAAGAAATCCTCTACATGATTTTTTTGTGCAAATTTTGCTTCGTTCCCAGCTCAGGCGAAAAAAAACAAGCTTAGTTACAGAAGCGTGAGGATGAAAGCCACTCACCTGGGATGATGTACTGCTCTTTGGCTGTGATGGAGGAAACAAAGAGGGACGGATGTCAGTGAGGTCAGTCGGGTGTGCATAGCTGTGGCACTGCTATGCATCACAACAGTCATATATAAACCTATATATGACAGCAGAGTAAACAGAGAAGCCCATGGCTGTCTCTGTTCATGACATTAATGGAGAAACTGACACAAAGTTGGCAAATATTTGGCCGTTGCTACAAAATGAAAAACATGAAGGGACGAAGGAGATGGTGAGCATGAAAAACAGAAACTAAACCAAGGGAGAAATTCTTCCTAAACAGTTCAAACGTGTGAGGCTCAAACCCTCAGAGGTCCACGGAACACAGAGGGCACAGGAAGATGGAGCGAGAATGAAGGAAACTCAGGAGTGAGTGATGAAGATGAAGATGTGAAAAAAAGAGTCCCTCTTTTGTTAAGCCAAAGTTTTTCTCCCATTGAGTTATTGACTGGGGAGTACCAGCTCTAAAAGTTAAAGCCCCAATAAAACATTTAGCTGGGAGTGATCAGTCGTCTAAATCACAGAGAAAAGACAAACACGGGGATTCCAGGAATTCAAATGCCTTCTGAGAGGAGAGGAGGAGAGGAGAGGAGGAGACAAACGAGGATGAGAGGACAGTAGATGGAAGAAGAGAGGAGAGAGAGGAGAGAAAGGAGAGGAGAAAGGGGATGAGAAGGGAAGAGGAGAGGAGAAGTGGGGAGGAGAGGAGAGCAGAGGGAAGGAGAGGAGAGCAGAGGGGAGGAGGAGAGGGGAGGAGAGGAGAGAAAATAAGAGGAGAGGAGGAGAAGGGAGGGGAGAGGAATAGAGGAGAGAAAATGATAGAAGAAAAGGAGAGGAGAGAGAAGATGAGGAGAGGAGAGGAGAAGAGAAGGGAAGAGAGGAGGGAGATTAGAGGAGGGGAGGAGAGAGAAGGACAGAGGAGAGGACAGTAGAAGGGAAGAAGAGAGGAGAGAGAGGACAGGAGAAGGGAAGAGGAGAGGAGAAGTGGGGAGGAGAGGACAGCAGAGGGGAGGAGAGGAGAGAAAATGATAGGAGAAGAGGAAAGGAGGACAAGAGAGGGAAGGGGAGGGGAGAAAATGAGAGAAGAGGTCCAGGAGTGCACAGAAAGGTGGAGGGAGAATGAAGGAAACTCAGGAGTGAGTGATCAGTCGGTGAACCGTCTAAATCACAGAGAAAAGACAAACAGAGATTCCAGGAATTCAAACCCCTTCCAGAGGAGAGGAGAAGGGAAGAGGAGAGGAGAGAGAAGATGATGAGAGGAGAGGAGGAGGGGAGGAGAGAGAAGAGAAGGGAAGAGGAGAGGAGAGAAAATGAGAGGAGAGGAGAAGAGAGGAGGGAACAGAAGCCCGACTGAAAAGTGTCAGAGACAGGCTGAGGACACGTTTAGAGACACCAGCCTACCAGAGCAGCGGAACTTTTTGCTTTTGATTTGTCCGATACGCTTGTTTGCGAGACGGCGTGGACTCGCGCAGCGGGCTCCGCTGGTCTCAATGGGGTTGGAGCGCAGGTAGTCAGCCAGCCACTTCAGATTACAGTCGCAGATAAACGGGTTCTGGGCCAGGTGACTGAGGGGAGAATCAGGAGGGAAACATATATATTAATTATAACGACATGATCAGGATGGAAGTCAGAAAATAAAAACGTGCTTCATCTGGAATCAATGTCACAAGTTTTAAATGGTAATAAAAACTAATACTTTAGTATAAATGTGTGACTGTAGTATACAAGTGTTTTCATCACAGACCTGTGAGTAAACAACTCCTGCAGTGGCTCATGTTTTATGCTTGTGTGTGTGTGTGTGTGTGTGTTTGACTCACAGGGTCTGTATAGCTCTCAGTGAAGTGAAGGTGCCCTTGGCGAGGGTTTGGATCTTGTTATCGTACAGCGAGAGCAGCGAGAGATTCTGCAGGTCCTGGAAGGCGTTGGCACGAACGCAGTGAATCTTATTGGCATTCAGCAACCTAAAAGACGTGGAGAAGAAAGAGCAGGTAGAGGGATAGGAGGTAGGGAGGCAGCTTGTCAGAGGCTCTTTATGAAATATTTTGTTACATATCTAAAAAAAGAAAGTAGAAGTTTATCTGAAAGTCATTCCTGGTATTGGGTATGTCTGGAGAGCATCAGCAAAGCGGGAGAGTGTTCCACTTACAGCAGTTGTAAGGCGTAGAGGCCGTCAAACACCCCCTTGTGCAGGTCGGTGATCTTATTTCCATACAACACGCTGAGAAATCACAACACAGGATCGAGACGCAATAAATAACCAACAAATGAGCTGCTTTGTGTGAATAAACTCAGCTCTGGGTCACTCACAGGGAGTTGAGCGAGCGCAGGCCCTGGAAGGCATCCGGAGCTATCTCTGAGATCTGGTTGTTGCTCAGGTCTCTGCAGCAAAGAGGGATTAAACATTAAACCAGGAGCTTTTAGGGTGAAAAGTCCTTATTATTCCCCTTCCTTTGTCTTCCAAGTGAGGAGGAACTCAACGTGCAAGAGGAAGATGAGTCCCTGCTCTCCTTCACATTTTATGTTGCGTCTCTTCCAGGGAGCCTTGTAGCCAATCAAAACATTTACTTGCATTATTTGCGGCCTATCGAGCGATCTTCCAATGCGGTGTGTGAGTGTGTGAGTAAGAATGTGACACATGGCTGAAATCCAGAGCAAAACACAGCAGACTGCCTCGAAACATAGCTGATGTTAATAGGATCCGCAGGCCTCTCCCCACAGGATAACCACTAAGCCTGAGTGCCCAGGAGTTGGTGTGTGTGTGTGTGTGTGTGTGTGTGTGTGTGTGTGTGTGTGTGTGTGTGTGTGTGTGTGTGTGTGTGTGTGAGTGAACACAAAAGTAAATGAAGAACAGTGGGACAGAAAGAGAAAATGACAGATGGAGAGGGAGGCTTAATGGAGTATGAGGACCGAACTCCAGTCGACTGGATACCTTTGAAGGAAAATCATCATGTGGTGAAGAGGAGGGATATTTTCTCATTTGGGGGTAACGGTTAAATAAGTAGACATTTGTCTTCTTGAAAAGGACTGAGGTTTCCTGGAAATGAAAACGAAGACTGGAGGCCAGCGAATGCACTGGTGTGTGTCTGTAAACGCAGACACTGGAGTGTTTGTGTAAACGTCGGTGTGTGTGAGGGCCGACAGCATCCCTGTCTAAAGGCTGGGTCATGTGTGGGTCAAAGAAACATGTTGGGAATATCTGACATGAGGCCAGCTGAGGCGACGCATCACTAAAAATTAGCTTTATAATCAAAGAGGTACCAATTTTCACAGATTTAACATCTGCTGACCCCGACCTGCGGTGAGCATATTCATCGTGATGTACAGTTGTGTTGGATTGGTCCAGACAGTGAGTGTCCAGCTGAGTCAACAGAGACACTGAGGGTCAACATGGATGGACAGGCAGAGCCGGTTGTGGCTAAATGTTGATCTGACAGCTCTGACATCAGTAGCAGGTTGTTTGAATTCTGCTTGTTTGGATTAAAAATGAAGTTTTTGTTAGGTTAGGAGTAGGTTTACATTTTAGCATGAAAGCCATTGGAGAGCACTTTTTGGCAAAAGAGGGATTATTTCTTCAGCTTTAAAGGTGTCCTAGAATGCAGTTAATCAACAATCTAAAACAGAGCTTTGAGCCTCCAAAAAGCATAAGGAATTTTTTTTTGGCTTTCATCTGTCCCAGGAGCCCTGATACAGGCCATTCTAAACCCCCTTACTCAGGCCTTCAGTGAAAAGAGATGTTTGTCCCGCCCACTCAGCCAGGGCATGCTGATTGGTTGGTTTCCCCAGAAGGCCTCAGACACATGCAGGGTTGAGGAGGCGTGGCTCCCCCTTATGACGAGTTAAGGAAGGCTTTCTCAGAACAGGAGGTTTTCTCTCGCCCTTTTCAACTTTCTAATTTACATAAAAAGTAGGTCACACACGGCTTTGACTTTTTGGCATGCTACTGTTGACCACCCAAGCTGTCTTATTCAACAACAACAAGGAAAATGTTGGTTTACATTCTAGGTCCCCTTTAAGACTGTTGGTGATATTTTTCAAACAACAGGGTTTGCAAAAGGTTTTAAAATTTGGGATTTGCTCTCGCGTTGCAAGAATTGTGATCTGTTTTGAATAATTAGCTTGACAAGTTTTAGTCAGAGTCAAAAACCAGTGTCAAACCTCGCTTAGTTTGGAGACCTTTGAAACTAAGGTAACACTTTACAATAACCCCGGCTTTCCACAGGACGTGAAAGCAGCGTGCAACGTAATAGCGCCGTTTCATCCACGAGCTCATTCCCAACCAGGAGCGATTCTGACGTGAAACGGTAGCGCTACGGGAGTTTCACAGGAAATGACGTACTGCACGTGCCTTTTATTTTGGAAGTGTCTGGATGTGTTACGCTGCCTTCGTGTTTGACTTCCTGTCTGTCCCGATCTAAACTGCGGAGTTTGACGTGTTTCAGAAGCGTAGCGCGTAAAAAATAGACTTGAGACGTAACGATAGCGTCCCGTCGCTTCTGGTACACTTCCAGAATGTTACAGGCATCTGAATTACCTCCAAGTGACTCATTAAATCCTGCTGGTGGAAAGGACCCTGTCCACTATAACGGCGGCTAATTGCCGCGTATGTTTCGCGGCCGTTTCGTTCCGCTTTCACGTCCTGTGGAAAGCCGGGGTAAGGGTCCCTTTATTAATGTTATTTAGCATTATTAACGCAGTTTGGTGATAATTTGGAAACATTTGTTGATAGTACCCTGCAGCTATGGTACGATTTCTGCCTTTTCCTTATGCACCTGCTCTCATCTCCTCACCGGCCCTGAAGCTGAATGATAAAATATCGAGAACTCCTTGATGAAGGGCTGAGAAACTCCCTGACCTTCCAGTGGCTCCTCCATCGCCCTGCTGCTACGTAAGTAAGAAAGGCCTGGTGGTGTTGGAGGTTTGGCCTGGACTGGTGTGTGTGCTGGCGTTGTGACTGGACAGCTGGCTCAGTGGGTGAAAAACCACTCAGTCTCAACCACCAGATTGTCGCTGTTCACTCCCAGAGAGAAAGAGAGAAGGAAAGCCTCATTCCAGCCCTCCCTGTCCCCTCATCTCCATCCCAGCAGGCAAAACGCAGACTGGACACGACGTTAGCCAGGGGAATACCGGCGGGCAGACATGGAAAAACGAGAGTTGCTGTTATGCACATGTAGGATCAGAGTGCCTGCCTTCCATGCCACCTCGAGGCTGAGAACAAGTCTACGTTCTTTAAAAGGCAGACAAAATAAATACTGCATGCAGCTTGGAAGTGGTACGAGAAAACTGCCGATTGTCGTTTCTTTTTCCAGACTGCAGTTTCTGGTCCTGGTTTGCGTGGTGCTGTACTTACATCCTACGGAGTTTCTTGTAGGGAGAGAAGGCTCCGGGAGGAACAGACTTAATCCCGTTCTGCTCCAGACGTCTGGGAAGGAGAAGAGAGGAGATGTGAAACCATTAGTTAACCAAACAATAGCGTTCTCCATGGCAACAAGGCTGAGTGATCACATCTGACCCCTGGTGATTGGCCTGATTATATTAGCGGAGATCTATTTCACAGTTGTAATCGGTCCAGGCATGTTGGAGTCATAACATCCACAGAACCAATAAACACTCTGAATGCTAAAGTGCTGCGGAACAGAACCGGAGGGGAAAAGGGCTTTGTCTCGCTTTGTGTGAGGGTGTGAGGGCCTGCAGCTAAAAGTCATATTTCTTCCTGATTTAACATTTGCAGTTTCCAGCATTTAAGCTCTCATATGAGATCATGAAATCAATAATGATCTCACTGGTTTTTTTGTGAAAGTTGCTGTTATCCTCTGGGTGTCTGCAAAGTATCCACTGAAACCTTTGCAACGGAGGTAAAATATGACTTCTCCGAGTTTACCTCTTCCTCTGAGCCGGTGGAGCGAGGTTAACAACAGAGGAGTCTGACAAAGCTCACAGTAAAACAGCCGTCAAAGCATGAAATTAATACGCTGACAAACATATTCCCGGTCATCTAAAACAGAGCTGCAACAGACTCTAATCGGCGTCACATGGTCCCAGGGAAACCGAATTCCCTAAACCCCATTAGTGTGGGCATGCATGTGTGTTTCAGGCTGCTGAACAAATCCCTGCTGTAGCTGGCAGAGGGCTGTTTATCTGCAGGTCAGTTCACAGCTTTTAAAACTGTCCTTACCGCGGCTTAGCAGGGCCCAGAGGAAGCCAGCTGCAGGCCTGTCTGGTTGTTCTACCACTCTGCCTCCCTGCAGAGGGACAGGCTGCACACTAGAAGTCATCGGCCTGCACGAACTGCGGCCGGCTAGCGGCTGCATCAGCATCTAAACGCCATTAAGTCGCTATTTGTCACCGCAGAAGAAATGAGAAATATTCCAAAATCTGCATAACTCCTTAAACTGGTGACGGATTTAACCACCACCTTCTCGAGTAGTTGAAGTCTTGGCACAGAAGCTTTTCCACAGGATTTAATTAGTCACTTGGAGGCATTTCAGATGCCTTTTAGGCCTCATTACTTTATTTATGTCCATTCATGGGGGGTAAATGTTTTGTTAAACACCAGCCACAGCCGTTTAACTGTTTTCAGCTTCCAAATATTCTCAATCAAGTATCGTCCCGCTTCAAAGATGCGGCCTGCACTTATAGAGCGATACGGGAGTGCAATTGACATTCTTTGGATAACAGTGATTGTAGACCACAGATTCCTGCGGTGGACTTGGTCCCTCTGTCTGTCTTGGTCTGCCTGTCCCCGTGTGTGTGTGTGTGTGTGTGTGTGTGTGCATGTGTGTGTGTATAAGTGCGTTTGCAGTGGACTGACAGCTATGTGGTTCCTCTGCCCTCACCATGCAGCAGAGTGCTGGGCCAAGTGGTTTTAGCGCCTTCTCTCATCAACCAGTCTGTCTAACTGGTCCAGACCAGTTTGGCACCGTGCACGTAGTTTGAACATGTTTCAGTGTCAGCGTACTTATATGCCTACGTGCTGTGGTACTCTGGGTGTGTTGACATGGGGTACAGCAAAGTCCTCCAAGCCAAACACAAAACACTCACACACGTTTGTCTTGCTATACTTTTGAGGACCATTCATTGACCTCCAATCATTTCAGTCACTGCTTTATACCTAACCCTAACCATAAATGGTCTATTCCTAAAGCTAGCCTTAAAGTAACACAGAGCAGGTTCCTGTTCCACCGCCCTACTGGTTGAAACAACTACTGTAAACAATCCTGCTGTAGCTAGCGCTAACAACGAGCTAACACTAACATGAGCCAACTAATACT
The DNA here is from genome assembly GCA_006937985.1 of Aphyosemion australe. Taxonomy (NCBI): domain Eukaryota; kingdom Metazoa; phylum Chordata; class Actinopteri; order Cyprinodontiformes; family Nothobranchiidae; genus Aphyosemion; species Aphyosemion australe. Next base: position 548,356 of record SSNS01000112.1, read on the forward strand.
AAAATAAACTACGAAGTAAAAAAGAGCCACACTGTTGGACACAAAATATTATTATTTACAAGTCCAGTAGCAACAAAGCCAGGTCACCATCAGTCTGTGATTTTGTAGCATCCTTTAGCTCCCTCAAAGTAGCGTAGGCCGCTCCGATGTTCACTCTGGTTTTAGCTCTTAGCTTTGCCTCCAAAGACATTACTCTGTAACTTTTACTTCCAGGCTCCGCCATGAGACCAACAGAAAAAGCAAACTTCTTTTTTTTCTTCTTGTGCTTTTTATTGACGATCGGCAAACTGAAAATGCTAATAGCTAGCATTACAGCTAACAGCCGTAATGTAGGTATAAAAGCGCCCCCTAGAACACCTACCCTCTCCACAAAGCTATCAAGTGCGGTATCTGGCCAGCAAAGTGGTGTCAAATATAAAATTGGTCAAGTTTCTAACTCAACAATCACTGAGATCAATGCTAAAGCTCTAACTTAAAGTATAAAAAAACTATATTGTTACTTTTAGCAGTTTGCTAAGAATGCATGCTCGTTAGTGTGTGAGCCGGCCGGGTTGCAGCAGCGCTTCTCTTGTAATTTTCTGGACATGTCTTCAGACCAGGTAATAAATGTTACCATTATTCATATTTGAGTTTAATAATGTTTGATAGTAAACTGAGTTTGACCCGAATTCTGAAAGAGCTAATAGGTGTTAGACAGGAAGTAACATGGTATGTTTGCTATCGTCAGCTAACTAGTCACTCATATACATTTTTCACAAGGCATCTTGGTGTTTGCATTCGCCTTGCTGAAGGATGAGGAAGTGGACTCAATTCATTCTGGCATCAGATTGACACATCAGCCTGAATACGGAACGTCACGGAATGAAGTGGTGCCGGCCCAAACTCCTTCAAAGTAAATGGAATTGCAACCTCTACATGCAATCGCGGCAAAAAGTACTAGATTCAATCGTATCATCAGGAAATTAAAAAATTGATCATAAATTTTTAAAAAATGGCTTTTTCTAAAAAACAAAAATATTACACAATGCAGTTTTAACTAAACCAGATCTCGCAATTATGTAGACGGAAAATTCAATGGTTTGCTTCCAATTTGACAGCAGGAATTTGTGTGTGTGTGTGTGTGGGAGAGAGACAGTTTTTGTGTCAATCCAATCAATGTGCTTCACCCTTTTCATCAGGATCTGAGCAAGGTTTTCATTAAGGGGAAACACATTCCACCTTTGGGTATTGAACTCGTGCGTGTCGGCGTCAGAAGCGATGGCAGAGCCGTGGCGGCGCAGATAAAAGGCAGAGGGAAAGTTTTATGGCAGGGCTTGTCGTTACAGACAGAGACTCCGATGCATAATAATCTGTTGTGGTAATGTTTAGGTTAACTGGATCTCCCTCTCACAAGAAAGCAGTAAAGAAACCACCTCAGTCATAAACGCGACGCTCATTAGTGTAGAGGTAGAGCAGAGGGGTTTCATTTCTCAGATTTGTATATAATGAGAGCCGTGTGTGTGTGTGTGTGTGAGTTTCCCAGTGCCTCATTAACGAGGCATTAAGCCAGTCTTGATATACAATCAAACTGCCACGCTGTAATTGAAAATGATTTTATAATGAACTTCAAGCCCAGATCAGACCTGCTGCACCGAGTTACAGAATGGACCCCCCACCCCAACACTTTCCATTTTATTATTTTTTTATTGGGAATGCACCTCCATGAACTCGCCCGCGGTGATTTGGCAAGCTGGGAGAGACGGGGAGAGAGAGAAATATTGAGGGGGAAAAAAAAGAACAGTAAAAGTGTCATAAGAATTTAACCTGTGAGGCAGAGGTTCTGACGGGCGGGACCGGAGGAATGCATGAGATACGGGTGATTCCCTCTGGTGTTGTAAAAGATGAATCAGAACATTGTAGGGTTTATAAGCAGGACACGTTTTAGCACCAATTATCTCTGAAGGGCAGGAAAGTTTTAAAACGTCTGAACTCATCTGCAGTGCAGAGAGAATCCGATGTCTATGAAAAGAATGTGGGAACGCTTTTGGTCGTCTCCGTGTTCGGGTCTCTGGACTCGTAGATAACATCGGTGTTTATGATATCCAACTAGTCGCTCTGCAGTAAGAAAGCATGTAAAACCACAAAACGCCCCCAAAACCTGCACCTTGGGTATTTATATTTTATGTTCTGTAGCTTGTCACGAAGGATGATGCTGAATTATTAACTTCCCAAGAACCAAAGCGAAGGGTTTGTGATTATTCTGACATAATTTTGAGCGTCTTGGTACAACATGGGCAGCACATCAATGTAGTGGAAATGGGTCAGGGTTGTCGGGGAACATGGGATCAGTGACTTCCACGCTGGCTGGGTATTTATAAACAGACTCCATGGGGAGGAGGAGACCTAGAAACTTGCTGTCCTCAGAGCTGCACAGAAAAAGAAAACATGCAATGCGACTGCTGTTATCCGTCTTTCTCACATTTATCACATTGTTGCCGTACCATTTCAGGGATACTTCTGCCAGTGGTATGCAACTTCACATAAATGACTTATATGAAAAGTCTACCCATGCATTCCTGGGAATTGGAGTATAGCATGTGGGCCGTGAGGAGTTTGATGCCCAGACAGATGTTGGAGCGCCGATAAACCGAAGGAGGGATGTTAATAAAGTGTTTTACGGCCTTCTGAGTTGATAAGAACATGCAACCTTCGTCTACAATCTGTTCAAAATCCTTATCATGAGATTGATGCCCTATGAGAACGAGCGAAACAAGGGAAAGTGGAATTTTTTGGTAACACTTTACAATAAGGGTCCCTTTATTAATGTTATTTAGTGCGTTATTAAGCATTAATAAACTATTAAATAATGTATTAACAACTGCTTAACCATATTATGTAACACATTACTAAGCAGACAACCCCCCAGTCCTTTGCCCTAACCTTAAGGACACTTAAAAGTTAACAATAACAGTAATGTAACAGTAATAAAGGGACACTAGGTGAGTTTCCTTTATCGGAACTGCGGGATAAATTTACAGGAAGTTCCTGACGTGCGCTTGTCTCCACTTGACCGGGCCGGCCAAACGGTAGTTTTCCAGAACCTTCTGAGTACCTGATCAGGGGTCAGTACTCGGAATGGCCCGATAAAAGGCCCGGTGACGACGCTGGGCGGGAACGCTGCCGATTGGTTGTAACTCAGTCAGAAATGATGTCAACTCAGGAGGAAATAGGAAATGTGTGGCGGGAACCGTTATTTAGGAAAACACGAGTTGTTAGAGAGACGAGCGATGGAAGCTGCATATAACAACAGTTGCTGCTTCCTCCTTTGTGTTGATCTTTGTTTACTGCTTTTCAAGTGTTGTGCTGATCGATGATGTAACTCACTGCGCAGCGGTCGCGACGTGCTGACGTTTCATCAAATTCCTTCCAGGGCCAAATATATATGGAGACAGGACAGCTTAAGAGGACCGGGGCTTCGGACCTCCCGGTCAATTTCACGCTCACAGATTTACTCTGAAGTTCCGATAAAGGAAACGCACCTACTTACTATAAAGTGTTACCGATTTTTTTTTACATGTTTTCTTTTACATTGAAAAGCATTGATTTTTAAATTTTTATCAATGCAACAAGTTGGACTGAGAATTTCCTTAAAATGAGTCATATAAATGTTTTTTTTTAGAATAATTTGATCTAAATGAAGTGACGCTAAGACACCAAGAAAAGCAGGATTTGTGCTCACATTTCAGCCATGTTGTCGGGTAAGTTGGCCGGGATGGCGGTCAGACCTTTCCCCCTGCAGTCCACAATGTTGTTGCTGCAGGTACACATGGCGGGACAAGAGCCTCCACCAGTGACGCACGGCTGCAAGCTGGAGGAGTCCTGGTGGCCTGTAGGGAAAAAAAAAAGATTTTTTTTTATCTCACTCTGTTTAAAATATAGAACATTTCTTTTTTTATTTAGATCTTCCAGCTCAAAATGCTAAGAGATATTCCCATACTATGATAGGACCTCCTCCATGCTTTAGTGATGGAGTGTCTTTTCTATATTTGGTGCAAACCACACAGCATGGTAGCAGTTTAACGACTCTTAGTTAATTCTCATCAACATAGAAATGATGAAAAGTGTTTTGTTTTTGTTTCCTAGCACAGCTCTGGTCTCGTTGGTGTGAGAACGAAAACATTTTCTTCCACGTTGTAAATCCAAGTTATTTTGTGTTAATTCACGTTACGTCAACGCTGGAAAATAAATGGATGACTCACACTGTTTCTCAGCCTTGTGTTTGTGAATTTAAATTATGAACACGGAGCCAAGACTCCAGTCCAAAAGACATTAATTTGAATATTTTTATTAGCCTATATTTCTCATTGTTCAACAATACTGGACACATCATTATAAAAAAGACCCTAAAAAGTCAATTATTTGCAATTATTTGAAAATATTCCATAGTTCAGTTTTTATTATTATTTTTTTTAAATAATGCAACAGACACACCTGTTGCAGTAACATATCCATTAATGGATTTGTTACTGCATGATTAACCCTTTAGTAATTTAAAGGCTGAACTGCAAACTTAACATAAAGACAAACAAAGGAAACAGCTGACTTCAGTCTAAAGCTGTAACATCTTTGCAAATCAGTGGGAAGAAACTGGGTTATCTATCAAAGGGGTGTCATGGTAGAGGAGAGGGGAAGATGTGAAAAGTGAAAACCTCCCAATAAAACCCACTGATCTCTCCAGAACATTTTCTCCTGAGTCTGCGATCTCCAGGAGGAATTGATGCCATTCTGCACATTCAGCGTTACAATCCCCCCCTGCACACACACACCTCTCTACTTCCATCCATTTGTTCCAAAACGCTTCAACTTTTTCATTTGCATACGGAGCACACGGCTCATCACGCTGTCTCCAGATACCTGTTCAAATAGCTACGGCTCTGTCAGCGGCGTGGTGAGGAGCGGGTGCCTGCGATGCCAGTACAGCGATTTCTGACGGGACTGCTCTAGATGTGTGTGTGTGTGTGTGTGTGTGTAAAAGTCTAACCCAGATAAAATGAATAAAACAGACTTTTAAATGGCCTCATTTACACAGCATTACTAATCTGAGTTTCAGACCATGAATATTTAATTACCTTCCTATCTATCGCTCAGCTTGTGTCAGAAAATGTTGGCGAGAGGAAAAAGGGATGGAGGGGGCTGGCGAGAACAGAGATTCAGGAAGTGATGGTGAAAGTCAGTGACAGGGAAAGCACGGCGGGCAAAACTCCCAATGCCCAGAAGAACGCAGATCCCCGTGAAACGCATCGCTCAACCAGATATCCAATAATTCCTGATCAATTCACTAAGATCTTTGACAGATTAAAGAATCAGACAGATAACAACTTCTAAAGAATGAGTCCAAACTGGTTCGGTTTGTCAACCCGCGTGATCCGGGGTCGTGTGATCTCGGATGGCGGAGCTTTGACAGATCTGGGATCAGGTGGCGGGCAGAGAAAAACTCCTGTCTGATCCAACATGGCACATTTGACAGTTCTGGGATCAGGGAGAGTGCAGTGCACAGCTGGAGCGGCCTTAACAGTGACAGTTCCCTGACAGGTATGCTTGAGGTGAGGCTGTTTGATGTTCGCTTCCTCCTTTATTTTTCCCACTGCCGCTTCCCCTGTTATCTCTTCCCCATCTATTACCTCTACCACTCCATCCTCGTCCCATTTGCTCTATTTTTATATCCTTCTCCACTTTTCTTGCAGGTTTCCCTGCTCGACATGCTCTATCACACTCCATTTAGCTCCTTTATTTTTCCACCTCTCTGTCAATGCAACATATTGCCTTTTGTCCATTAGCTGTGAGTCCATACATTTAACCTCACTCCATTTCATGTTTCTCATCATTTCAAAATAATAGAACTTGTTTCTCACCATCTGTCTCGCCTCACCCTCTTTATGAAGCCATTTCTTCCCCATTTCCCCCCCAAAATGAAGTTTTTTTTTTTCATTCAACCTGAAAGTGATTTATTACAAGTTACTGATATAAAACATAATATTTTTACTTCATTTACCCTGGAGCAATATTACACTACTATAATCCGTCATCTTCTGTCATATAACTGGAACAAGTAGCTTCTCATATTTGGTTAACCATCATAAGTTTGAAGGAGAGTTTATGAGTAAAAGCTTATCTCAATAAAATCTCAGCATTAAGGAAAAACTAAATTAACTTTAATATAGAGTCACTGGATTATGATTGATTATGACACATTTTTGCTTTCTATGATTTTAGCTAGATATTAAAATTAAAAAATGATATTTTTTGTTAGGAATGCAAATACACAGTAGGAGTAGTGATTGCACATGATACGCTCCTTAAAGGTACGATATGTAAAAATGAAGCAAGAGTGACATTCTGTGGTTGAATTTGGTACTGCAGCCCATTTTCAAAACAAAACAGGTGACTATCTCACTACCGTTCCGTGTTGCTAGCTACGGTTTAGCGCCAGAAGATTCTAGATGATGAGCAAAGACACGTCACGTAGGAAGTTGATAAATACATTTCACGGTAATATTAAGTTGTCGGTAATTGAAAAAGTAGCTTGAGATTCTTTTAGAGCCAACTATTTGTTTTTAATTCACCGCTAGCATTGTTAGCTCAACATTAGCTCGACGTTAGCCTCTAGCCTGCTCCACCGATATTAGAGTAAAATAAAAATATGCCGTGGCTTCTTAGGCCCTGTCCACACGTAGCCGGGTATCTCCCAAAATGAAGATATTTTTCTACGATTTGGCCTGTCATCCACACGAAAACGCAGATTTCCGCAACGAAAAAGAAAACTCCGGCCAAAGTGAAGATTTGCGTTTTCTCCTTTTTTAAGCGTTTCTGTGTGGACAGAAATAACCGGAGTTTTAGGTTTCACAATGTTACCGTCTGCGACAAAAATGCTGACGGGCCATGTGTGACCTGTGTTTACGCTACAACATGGATGCCCTCAGAGCTGTGCTCGCGTTATCAATCGTCAATTTTTTTAAGTATTTGTTAGAAATAAATATTCGTAAAAAACACGTTATTTGTGCCTTTCCAAATACTGTATTCGGGTTTGGCTCTATGCCTAGTATGGATGGAGTTTTTTCTAAAAACGAGGTGGTGTGGATGCTATTTTTTGGGAGGGCGGATATTAATTTTTTAAAAAACCCAGCTACGTGTGGACAAGGCCTTAGGGGTACAAGAAATAATGTCTGGGTCGCTCCAGTTCACTGGCTTAGTATCTTTACAAAACACTGCTGCGTTGTTCCGGCCGGTGTCGAATTACAAATGTTGGCGCTGCAGCGTTAGCTAGTGCAGACTCGGTAACCCTGAGGGCTCACAGATAGTAAACAAAGACGGCGCCCCTCTTTGGCCTTTTTGAAAACAGAAAAACTGACAACCTCCCAGCCGACTAAGAAGGAAATCTGTTTCAGTGTAACCTTCCTTCCAGCAGGATTGAGATATTAGACTCTCTTGTGATTATTTCATTTTAAAATTCTTACTTATTGTATCTTTAAAATGAACAGATGTTTGCACTGATTTTGTTATTAGAAACCCAGCTTTCACCTGGATTTGATACTTTCTAAATCATTTTTTTATACTGAAAGTAAGAGAAAGCACACTGGAAGTGATTTTAAAGAAGACTAATTTTTGTCTGAAATCCTTTTTTTTTTAAACTAGTTGGTGGCAAATAAAAAACTCATTATTTTTTAAAAATTGCTGGGACTGCGGTGGGATTTCATCATATTTTGCTTCCACAAATACCTCAGCGTTCCCCGTTTCCATTTTCCCACCACATGCAGCAGCAGCCTGTCTCTCTTGTCTCTCTTCCTCTTTTCCAAAGCGGCGCCACCCTGCCCCAAATCCCCCACAGGTGGCCTCGACTGGTCACAGCTCAAACCGAACACACAAACACACTCTGTTTATCTGATTGTCAAAAAGGAAAAACAAAAACTTATTTGTTTGTGTGAGCCAGATAATCTGTATCTAATGAGACCTTCACTGGGAGTTCAGCTTTTGGTCACTTAGCCGCCCAAAAACGTTATGTTCATGTCTAACTGCATTTTAGGTCTCGCTCAAAAAGAAAATCAATTATTCTTTATCACTTTTCCTCAAAAATGCACATAAAAGGTCTTCACCTGATGCCCCTGCACATGGATAGAAGCTGCAACAACGACCCTCTTTCTATAAGATATTTACGTTCTGTATCCCACTATAAACCAAAACATTTCTGCTCCAACTTTCGTATCTGGAATCGTTACACTCCCACGCTTTGGGTCTCCTTCCCTGGACGATGAATAGTTAATGATCTGTGCCGTCACGGTGTATGGCTGCGTAAAACTCACAACCCGTGGAGAGAGAAGGAGACGCACACAGAGAGGTACAAACTCACAAACGTAGACACAAACACCCCTCGCAGCTGGCGTTACGAGTGGGATGGCCTTGTGGGGAGTTGAGGTTCTCATGCTGCTTTTCCATTGTTCGGATGCGATAACCCAAACACACACCGCCGTACTCCCACGTGCACTCGTTGCAAGAGAGAAACGCCGTCTTAAATAAAATCCTTGTGAGTGGAAATAAACAATGACAGCCGAGCAGAGAGTCAGGGCAACCTGGGCTCCAGCTGTGGGAATTTTCCCAACGTCCTTCCAACTCGGTGGGATACATGAGCTATTAGGCTGCCCAGGAGCAAGGCAGTTGTCAGGTGGCTGCCAGGTGAATACACATGGATACAATAACACACAGGCAGAACAACATGTTACCGACAGTCACCTGATCTTGCCTGGTCTTACCTGAGCAGCTGAATTCATGTTTCTGGACCTCCGCCACGTTGAGTCCTCTGAGCTCCAGAGGTCCTGCGCACTGGGTGAATAAACCGATTGTAGGTCTCTGTCTGAGCCACTGGGCGAGCCAGGCCAGGTGACAGTCGCAGTTCAGGTTATTGGAGTGGAGTCGGCTGGTAAGTGAGAGAAAAGAAAAAAAAGACGCTACTGAAGAGCTTCAATTTTGCTATCACCAGCAGCAGATGAAAATAGCATTTACAAAAAGTGTTTGTCCTTTCCCACAAGTCATCATGTCCAATCCTTGTGGCGAAACACACTAAATGATATGCTGCACGGACAATTGTAAATGGCACATTCTAAAAAGGAACACATTTCTAAATCCAGTCCCCCAAACGCTGCATTCCTGCAAAGCGTTGACCGTCCAGAATAACTCTCGCCGTTGTGCGGTGGACGCCTGGTGTGTGCAGGCTAACCCATGTGCACAGACGTGTAGTGTTCACACAAACAGAAAAGCTCTTTAATATAACCCCACTGGGAGTGAAAAAAGCACAGAATGTCACCGCACGGCCAGCAGAGTCATGCCTCGGAGCTCCGGCGAGCATAATTGTTTTAATTTGTGCGTAATTTTCAGATTTAGCCGTCACAAAAACACAATCAGCTTTTGGGTCTATTTCTGTCTATCTGGGCCCACGTTTGTCTCTACATGGATCTCATAATGACTCCTGGCGTTGCTAAAGACACTGCTGCGTTGTTCCGCGGTTGTGGCTGCCACCCAGGGATTGCCTGGAATGACAGAAGCTGTCAGCTCCCATCGAGGTTACATGCAAGGATTTTTCTCCACTTCCTCTGTGTGCAGATGAGATTTGAGATTGATTCCCAGCAGCTTCTGCAGACAGGCAGAGAACGCTCAGGTGAGCTTTTTGCGACTTACAAAGTTCGGAGTTTGGGCATGTGGTTGAAGCTGGAGACGGGGATGCTGCTGATGTTGTTGTTGTTCAGCGTTCTGTGAAACAGGCAAAGCAAAACAGTCAAGAACGTTCTCTATTCCATCTCTTTAATTCCTTCTTTTTTTGTCTCTAGTCGTGTCCCACTGGGAATATACCACCTCATTTCACACAGATGGGAAGCCCCTCGCACCTCCCACGCACACACACACACACACACACACTTCCATGGAACGTGGAGCATCAGCTGCGGAGGGGAAATCAGGTCGTTTCAATCAGCCTAATAACCCTTCACCATTTTTCAACCTGCTCCTCCTGTCAACACGAGCCGTCTTCCTCCCCCTACCTCGCATCTAAACAACCCCCCGTGCCCTCTTGCACCATTATCAGAACACTACATCACTACATTAATTAATCTGCACAAGCAGTGTTTTTTCACCACTGTCTAAATCCCACACAGCAGTCCTTCAGCATCAAGCTAACAATGCTGTCAGTGTCTTTGTCTCCGTTGCTTCACGGTTGGTCCTCATTGTTTCAGAGGAAGACCTTGTAATTATTCAAAACAATTATCTAGATGTTCGAAAGCTGCGTATCATAGTCATGATTGTGGAGCCTGAATGTGATTTCTGAACGTTGATGATAGGAGGAACCCCTTCATCAGACGGCATGCTCAAGGCTGGATGGAGGTGGAGCGGTGGGTGGGTGTTAATGTGATGGAGAGGAACCCTGCTGTCAGCTGTGACTTAATGGAGCTTGGTCTCCATGCTGCTCCTCATGAGGGTGGGTATTTTAGGAGAAAACCTAAGCCCTGTGTATTAGTTACGGTTATTACCAACGATGTCTTAATTCAGATAGCATCAGTCCAGATACTCACAGGACCTCCAGGCCCCTCAGCGCTCTGAACGCTCCATCCTCGATGCAGCTGATGTGGTTTTTATCCAGCTGCCTGCGGATCAAACACACAAACATACACACGATCTTTCAGTCTCCCTGTAGAGTAGTTGTAATCATAGCTACAGTAAGCAGGACGCTAATGGACTTTGCTTAATCAATACAGGTTTAGTCTTCTCAGCTCATGTAACCCCCCAAAGAGCAGCAAAAGTGAACTTTACGTATTTTTTACGCCCGTCGATACGGGTCGTAAATCCATGCAAGCGTGTGCGAACCTCGTTGAAAATGTAAATCCTCTTCTGCACAAGTCGTCTTTAGGGAGCTGGTTGTGCGTGACGTCGTTCAATCGATGGACGTGCTTACACGCCAGCGTGCATGTACTGCTTTAACCCTGAACTCATGCGTTGTTCTTTACTTATATCTTCTACCGGTGCATGCAAGTCAATAAAACTGGTGCTTTTAACAGCTGCACTTTAAGAAATGAAATGTTGAATTAACTTAACCAAGTTAGGTTAACTGGTTCCACTAAACCGAGTTGCTTAAATGTAAATAGTGTAAATTTATTTCTTACAGTGTAGTTTTACTCACAGATTTTTTATGTCTGTAGCTCCTCTGAAGGCTTTCCTGGGGATGGACTGGATAAAGTTCTCACTCAGATCTCTGTGAAGACAAAAAAAAAACAAGCAAATGATACTTTTTACTTTCTTTTCTTAAAGTTCACTTGTTTTTCAACACATTTGCAGTGGTCTCTAGTACAAATGGATGCCTTGTGAGTTGATCTCTGTGGGGAAAAAAAGCTCAGGCTCTCCTGTTTCAGGAAGTCGAAGTTAGCCGGAGGAGAAGTGAGCAGATGGCAGGATTTGGAGTTTTATTTCCTGATATTTGGACATCTCGCCTCTGATTGGCTGGCATCAACGTGACTCTACCACTGTCTCCATTTTCTTTGCAACATTGATGTTTTTTCTCAAAAAAACCTACAAGCCTGAAGGAGTTCTGCTGTGTTGTAGAGTTGCTAATGCTAACGGTTAGCTTCCACTAGTCTCTCTCCTGGACGCTCAACAACAGCCTTCTCCATCACGAGCCAAGATGAGTCCATGAATGCCATTTTACAGTGTGACGTAGATCTGTGTGGCTTTTCTAATCCAAGCGTTTCACCGTCTATTTTCTATTGACAACTAATGCAGGAAATAGGGGTAGAAGACCATTTTCACACTTAACCTACATGTTAAAATGCAGGCTAATCATGCACTTCACTTAAAATGAATGTTAAGTGCAGTTTTTTTCACCTTTTCACCTTGTTTGCCTGCAGCTATAGTGTTCATTCATGTTGTAATTGGTTTGCAGCACCTAAACCTGGCTCTCTGGCTGCATGAAGACTAAACAAACAGGCAGCAGGGCAGTGACCTATGACGCCTCCTCCGTGATCCGTCAGGACGAATTCATTAGTGCACGGCGCTACACAGAAGATAAACTTTTCGTATTATGTTGTGCGTTCATTATTTAATGAAGTGTAGTCGTTTAAAAAGAGAATGTGTGCAGAGAAAAGAGCAGAAGGAAGGAAAAAATGGGTGAAAGAGAGGAAGCTATTGTTTTTTTCTGTATTCATGCTGATTAGGGTGCTGCATTATGTTTCATGTTCGCCCACCAAGAGGCTAAAGCATGACTCCAGAATCTATTCAACTAAACAACAGTTAAAAATATCAACGATGAATCTTACTTAATCTTCATGCATGTCAGATGTCTCCAGTTTCAGGGATGTTTTCAGTGGGATGAAACAGAAACAGAACGGTGGAGTTTCTAATAAGCTGAAGGTTGTGTATTTATGTTAGAGGACTGCCTTTGCACCACTACTAAAACAGGAATGTCTTTAATTTTATGGAGTATAATGTTGCAATTTATGTTGAAAGCAAATTGTTTGGTCTTGCTCCATGTTTTCAGACCCACGCCAATAAAAGATGGAATGCATCAACATGGCAACGACTCTCCTTTTGCATGAAACCATATAAACATTATTATGATGGGGATTATTTACATTTATGTGGCTTTTATTGCAGATGTGAAAATTAGGCTCACCTAATAGGGATATAAACATCTGTCTGGTAGCTAATTTTAATCACTGTCTAATTATTTATTTTAGCTGATCTGATTTCTGTGAGCTTTAGCACAACACAGTTTAAATAACAATGAAGTAACTTTAGCAGGATCATGCCCCAATCAGCAAACCTGGCAGTTATGGGGTCAAAAACAGTTTTGTTCTCATTTGTTGTTCTTTTGGCAGCTGGGTCCGTCTGGCCCACATGGCTTTAACGATTCACTAAAAAGTGAGAGTTTTGGTCTACCTGGACCTGACCCCTGCCTAAGTGCAAACCAATCATCTCACCTTTTCCTCCAGTTCTTACAAAAATCATCCAACTTTAAGGAATTCAGCAGTGCAGACACGTTTTTAACGGCTCTCCACCCAGACACCTGGGAGGATGCCTCGTCGCTGTTTGGTTGAGCATGTGTGGTCATTTGTGGGTTGCAATAAAACGCTGAACCAGAGGATGGCCTGATAAAGCTGAGAGAAGAAGAAGAGAGGATGAAAGGCAAGACGGGACGATGATATGAATACAATGCTTTTTGTGTGTAAGTGGTAAAATGAAAGCTCTTGGGTGGAATCCGCACACTAAAACCCCCATAATCCCATTAGCACGCTCTAATAGGATTGGCTGGAGTGATCTATCCACTCCCATTTATGGTGCTGTTTGATTGGATTCGTTTGAAAATGGGAGTCGTTTCTAGACAACTTTAGCCCAGAAAAGAAAAGAAAGATCGAGCAGAGAAAACCCTAATTGATGGTATGTGTCACACCAGAAAATCCGCCTAGCCCTTATTTAACTACAGCGTTTTTCTCCTTTTGCCATCGTTTCCCTGTCAAATCTAACAGAAAAATCACAGTGGTCTTGGTTTGGGTCCCACAGTCTGCTCTGAAGAATTTATCGATGGGTTCGACTCTTAACGGGAGCCAGGGCAAAATTAAATTTAGCACTGCAACATTTCTGCATTTACACATTCTTAAAATGGCAAACAGAACATTTCTGTGGGACACCATCATGCTGTATTTTACATAGCCTGTGGTTGCCCCTTACGGTTATTTTCTACACACTAAAAAGAGCTGGGTTATTTCATCTACTCAACTGCTGGGTTATGAAATGTTTTACCCATTTTGGGTTATTTATATGAGAGTTGGGTTATTTTTGTGCAACCCACCCGCTGGGTCAAAATCGACCAACCCAGGCTGACCCAGCACCTGGGTTGTTGTTCTGGTTTGAACTGGTTTACAGCTACAGTCATCCTCTACATCGAATCCATGTGCCAGGCTCCATTTTGGCTTCGATCTGAGCTGGGGCAAAAAACATCCTTGTTTCGAGGCAAATCAACTATTAAAGGTTTGTATCATTTGTGTACATTCCCATCATGTCTGTGTCGCGTTACCTACTGGTATCTGTATATTGTTGAGGCTAGTTTGTTGGTTATTTTGCTAACAAGATAGCTAGCCATTTAGCCGTTGTCTTGAGCCTTTCACTCAAATTGTGTACGTGACAGTGTACGTGGCTTATCTGTGGCTTTCGTAAACTGATATTCAGCTTATTTTTACATGTCAAAAATCCAGTGGAACTTCTGTACTTTACATATGAACAAACGAGTAGCGTCGGTGGCTAATGAAACAGGCGCGGGGAGGAGCGTGAGATCACGTAGCAGCTACAACTCCAGGCTGGGGAAATGAGCAAAAATCTTCACACTGTCATGGCGATTAAGTACTTATATTATCGTCACACGTCTCCGATATAGCGAGCACCATAACCATTCAGAGAAAAGTGACGCATGAACAAGTGGTGAGGGACACGAAGGTATCGAAGCAGCTCACACTCCTCTCGAAGACGCAAGGTGCGGCAGTCTTTTCTGCGTGCGCCCGAGTTGCACATAGCATCTTCTCCAGGTGGGAAAAGCTGGCGGGACTGTGTACATAAAAGCAGCTCTTTTCGAGTGAGACGTCTGGTAGCCGTCTGAACCATGTGGTTTGAACGTGCATCTTTGTAAAATAATGAATCTGAATATTTAATTTTAAATGTCTGGTGTTATACAGCAGTTCTGCCTTTCCCTGTGCCACAGCTGCGTATAATGGGAGTGGATGGATCTTGCGTTGTTAAAGCTGTTTACATGTTCAGACCGCATCAGCCTCACTCTTGGGCTAGTGATTTTTATACTGATATAAAGTTAGCTCAGATTTACATGTATGCAATTTAAATTATATAAGGAGAGGATTGTTTTTTCTAGAATTTGTGACGCTAAATAAAATGGCGGTGTTCAGTGTTATCTTCAGATTGTTTTTGTAA